>CAHIKZ030002412.1:1720000-1752500 GCA_903632075.3 Acanthosepion pharaonis | reverse complement strand
TTAAATAAAGAGAAAACTAGTTAGATATAAAAGAAAGATAAATAAATAAATAAAAACAGAAATTTAATCCAATGCTTCCGACTCATGAGCGAATATATTCTATGATCAGCCATATCCTTCCTTTTCTTTTCCCAAATTCTTTCTTTCTTTCTCTTTCTCCCACCCACGAGCCAAGGGCCCGTGAACTTCGAAGTGACCCGACGCGAGGATGACCTGGTTCCAAGATTTCGCGTTTGACCATAAGTGAATTCCAGGCACCATCAGGGTCTCCTGCTGCGATTCACGTGATCGGGATGTACGGAGCATGTGTTGAACTTTTGGCCATCACACAAGCACTGCGTGATTTGCGCCCTATCCACCTGCGTACCCGGTCAAGGACGAAGGAACCCACGTGACTGTCGTTGGGGACAGCGAAAACCAAAAAAGGATTCTTCAGTTTCCCTCTGACCAGCGGCAGTTGAACGTCGCTGGGCAAAAATCGTCAGATTGCCCACTGAGATGAGGAAGACCACGAAGTCTGTCGACGAGTGATGGAAGGACTGCTATGGACTGGTCGACCCAACCAAATGCCTGTATGAAATGCTGGGGACCCACGAACACTCGCGAAAAGAAGAAGAATCCAGGAACATTGTCGGCCGGCCAAGATACTGTTTTATCATCAGAACTCTCGCTTCGGCGAATCAAAACTTTATGTGAGGAAACCAACCCGACTGCAAGATAAGTTGGTTCTTTTGGCTTGATCTGTTTTCATATATGTATGTATTCGCTCGTGCCTTCTATTCTTTAATGATGTCCTCCCCCTTTGTTAAATGAATGTTCTTTTTTTTCTTTCTTTCTTTATTTCGTTATATATATTTATAAATAAATGTTTTATTTTGAAATCCATCGTCTTGTGTCTGTTCTTCGTTGGTTCCCTTGTGTCGCTTCCATTTCTGAGTGAAGACCGAGAAAAGAAACCACGTTTTCCTTTTTTTTTAGAACCCGTGGTTCATCTATATGCTACAAGTTCGTAACAATACGTATACATATTTATGATAACAAGTACACATACACATACATACATATATACATATATACACACATATATACACACATATATGCACACATACTCACATTTATATACATATATACACACACCAATACACAAACATAAACATATATACACACATAGACTAACTCATGTGGCAGTAATGACATACCCAAGTTTCCATACCTACACATACACACAATCTCATACATAATAGGTGTCAACATACACATATACAACCACAAACCATAAATATATACATAAATATACCTATCTATAATAACAAGTACACATATATACGTACTTACACATAAATACAACGACATTCAACCAAATACATATATAAACATACATACATATACATACATAAACATACATCCATATACATACAAACACCAAAATACATGTACCCTAACATACATATATAAACACATTCATACAAACAGAAATATACGTTAATATAAATTTAGATACACAATATAACAGGACACATACATACATACATATCTATCTATCTATATATATATATATATATATATATATATATATATATATATATATATATATATATACACACATATATATATATATATATATACACACATACATACATACATATACACATATACATACATATACACATACATACATACACACATACATATATACACATACACAAATACACATACATACATATATACATCAATATTTTTAACCTTTTCTTCTTCTCCTCCATTTTACCTTCTTACTTTATATTATATATATATATATATATATATATATATATATATATATACATATATATATATATATGACTAGACATTATATATATATATATATATATATATATATATATATATATATATATATATATATATATAGGTCACTTGACGTGATGTAATTACGACTAAATAATTAGCTCGATTCTTACTAGGTTAAATTTGCTATCAATGGCCGGTGGCATCAGCTTGTTAACGATCGCTCTACGGTAGGAATCCTATAACTCATCTTGTGATTATTTACTTAATTTAGCCTGACACAAGGGCTACCAAAGGATCATTGCAAACTTCAAGCTATCTATCATCGCCCTTGAGATTGTTACTAAGCTTAGCATAGCATGGCCCAAGGTTGCAGAAGTGGAGTCAACTTTGTCGAATAAACCCGTTAGCAATGGTTTGCAATACGTTTCATAGTTGGCGTCCATTTATAGACAGTTATGTGCGCGCATGCGCGCATCTGTCCGTCTGTCCGTGTGTGTGTGTGTGTGTGCTTGTGTGTGTGTCCATAAGTATTATCCATTGTTGATACAAATCAATGGCGGTGATCCCAGCGGCTGTGGGAAGATGATAACTTTTTTCTTTCATAGCCCATCCTTGAGAATCAACCTCGTGCCTTGACGGCTTTCGCATGATGTTCCCCACGGAAACAAACACTCTTGTATCCCTTGTCCTGCTCAGCTGTATTAAGCCGGACATTCCAAACTGACCTCAAGCCGCAGGAATATTCAGACCTTTCCATTGATATATTTTCAGATCTTTTTATCGGCCCGATTGGGAAGAAGCTTATTTGTGTTGATATTTAATAAAGTTAACTAATATGGAACAAAGTCAAATTGGAACAGGACTATAAAGATCATGTAGCATCAAATATTGACGAGCGAACTTGAACTAACAATTAGCACCAATAAAATAATCAAAGGATTAGAAAACTACGTGTGTGCGTCGAGACTTCCATGTGGAATATGATACTATTAAGCAGTAATATTACTCGCTCCCATAATAGTTGTTGCTTTTACTGTATCATATATATATATATATATATATGTGTGTGTGTGTGTGTGTGTGTGTGTGTTAATGTGTGTGTATGTGAGAGAGAGTTGTTTGTGTGCGTGTGTGTGTACAGAAACGTAAATTGTGTAAAAAGCGAAGAAAGAAATACTTTTCAAATACTCGTTTATTTATTTAAGTTACGCTATTTATAGGAACAATTCGGATCACAGGAAGTTAAAAGATAGATTTATTAAATTTGGAAGTTTTATTAGTTAATAAATATATTTCCTAATTTTTAATTTCGATTTTTAGGAGGGAAAGGTTTTTAATAATTAATGTGGATGTGAGCTTTCATTTTTTAGCATATGATACATAAATGGTCGTTTACTTTTTCAAAGTTCTTGAGCTGCGCCTCAAGCAACCTCACTGATTCGTCAATAAACGCTAATTTGCAAATTTCTACTTGGCATTCGTGTGATCTTACTTTAGCACAGAATTTAGGTGATGTCTGTGTGATCGTATTTTTCCATAGAATTGAAATCTTAGTTATACTACTTTATTCTATTGAATTTTCCTACGATTTTAGTTGGTTTATATATATATATATATATATATATATATATAATATTAGTATATATATATATATATATATATATATATATATATATATATATATATATATATATATATCAAGAGGATAGAATCTAGGTAGAGCTTAATGCCCAGGACAGACCAAGAATATAATATAAAAGGCTCAAACACTAATAGTTCATGGTTATAATTTATTACATTGTAATCGTAATCAAGATCCAATTCATCAGACTTACAAATTTAAAAAGATATATCTGTGTGTGTGTGTGTGTGTGTGTGTTTGCATCTGAAAATGATTATATAATGGATATGTAATGTTTGTAATCTCCATATTTTTCTTTTGGTATTATTACATATAAAATAAAAACGTCTTTTGTTTATGCATCTTATAAGACGCATACCAAAGTCTGAACGAACTACGATAAAATAAGAAATACGTTTTCGTAATATATCAGAGTATGAGAAAAATGATAATACATGCAATAAATAATATATAGAAAAAATTAAGACATTTTATAAAATGTTAAAAAATTTTTTTTTATTAATCTTAATCAAATAAAACACTCCGATGATATCAAGTAATTAATTAAAATATATTTCCACATCCCAAGAGCGAACGTCAATGACTTTTACAAATGTTTTCCAGATTAAATTTTGTTGTCTTAAAATCAACAATTAATTTCTGTGTTTGACAGAATGTATTTATATGCGAAAATATTTTCAAAACGAAGCATGTTAAATTTAACCGATTAATATTTACAGTCAATTTTGATGAGTGGAAGCAGCCATTTTGAACCACAATTAGTTTTATCTCTGAACAACTATCTTCATTCTCATTGATTCTTCATCTTTCACATTATGGCAGTGTTAGAATCACAGAAGCAATATATTACTTAGTATGATTGAAAATTAGTTCCTAAAAACATAGTGTATATATATATCCATGTTTTCACTCTGAGGTTGTCAGGGACTGCAAGCCTAAAATCCTTGCTGTCTGAGCCCACTTACAAAATCAGCTCTGCACTAGACAATCACGTTGTGCATTGTGCTAAGGTAGACCGTTTTCTAAAATGACATCAGTATTTCATATCTATCTTTAAAACCTTGAAACAGCTAACAAGATATTGTTTTTTTTTTCATTTCTTTATCGTCGATTTTCTTAGACTCGTAGTCAACAAAAGTGGTTAATAATGCTGCTTTACTTGAACTCTACTGTCGAGCATTTATACCTTTTAGTCTTCAGTGGCAGGGGGTGATATTTCAGCAGACGTGTAAATAGTCTCCAGTCACCCTACCCAACACCATCACATACCCTTTTTCGAAGAGTCACCTGTGGGTTTGCTCATAACCTATCTTCATTTTGAAAAATATTGTTTACCAACTATAACTATCACAGAAATTATCATTTGTTAGACGTAAAAAACTTTCAATAATTTATGCTTGATTTTTTTCTTCCGATCTGGATATTAGTTTTTCTTCGTTTTGAACAAAGTTTATTCCTGCTGTCATTTCTAGAATTGATATCGCAGCGATTATATATATATATATATATATATATATATATATATATATATATATATATATATATATATATATATATATTTGGCATATTTTTTCATTGAGACATGTTTCCATGAATAATTTAGATAAATTTTGTCAACTTATTTTCAATCCATATCCACGGAAATACTTGATAACATTTGAAGATGAAGCTATTAAATTTTTTAAACAGTTTTTAAAAGGTCATCACCTGCGGTGAAATAGATTGTGATTAATCTGGAATGTTTCCTTTATATAACAATACACAACTTTTTTCCAGGGAAGGTTGTCTTATAAATTAATACTTGTCTTATATTAATAGTGGTGTTTTGGATGTTTCTGATGTAATGATCGATATGTGTGCGAACTGCGCTAAATTTCGCGAATGGTAAGCTAATCGACAAGGAAATGTGATGGTTATGTAACTAATCTAAGAGTTTAATACTTTTATTTTCTATTATTAGTCTTCCAGTCTCTCAAAAAAGATTGGAAGTTTAGCAATCATTCATAAATAATTAGTTGCCTGTTTCTTTTCTATTTTTCGGTTTTTCTTCTTTTTTTTTTCTAGTTATTCATTTTTCTTTCATCTTTTCTTACCTTCCTTTCTGCCTTCCTCCTTTCATCCTTTTTTCTAACTTTTCCTTCTGTTTTTTTTTCTTAATTGCTCCTTATGAGTATAGCAACAATGTTTTAAAAAGTCTATAAAAGCTAGGTTTTAAAAGCTTTTGATGTCATTATTAAAGGAAGAGAGAAAATAGCCGTGTTGATGCATATTATCAATACGGCGATTTTCTCTTTTCCTTTAATAATGACGCCAAAAGATTGCTCCTTTACTTTATTACTTTTGTCATCCTTTTTCATTTTTATCTTTCCTCCAATCTTCTATTCTTCACTCCTTCTTCCTTTCTACCCTTCACTCATTCACTCATTTCTTTCTTTCTTTCTTTCTTTCTTTCTTTCTTTCTTTCTTCCCGTTACATATTTCTCATGCTACTTTTCTCCCTTCTCTTGTTCCTTCTTTCTTTATCACTCTTCCGTTTTTCTGTTTATTCGACTCCTTCATTTTTATAATCACAGGATTTTCTTTCTTTCTTTTAATTTTGTATCAACCATTTCACAGAAAGGTAGAAAAGTTTTGTCGTTACAGTATCAAGATTAGTCTTGTTACAATAAAATAACCTTTTTGAGAATGCTCACCTGATATAAACCTTTTCCTCCATTTCGCTTTGTTGTCAAGAAAGATACAGCTTCCTATTGAATAGAGATAAATATCTCATAATCTACAAAATTTTGAAAACTTGAATCCTTTCCTTGATTTGGGAACCAATCCTTTTTGCTTCAGTCATCGAAGACATTAAAGATGAACTCCTGGTTCATTTTTGACCGTTTATATTTTGCCGCTAAACGAATTTAGGAGTGTGCTAACGATTTAAATAACAAAGTCAATTTAAACAATTGGGTTAACCGGTAGTTTGCTTCATTTCGCTTGACGTCATTCAGCCAAATTTTTCTGCATGAATTCTTACGGCTTTTTAACAAAACTGAACCACCAACTATCTCTGCTTCACCTACTTGTTTATCTCTTTTGTCCCATATAACAACAGCAACAACAACAATAAAACAACAGCAGCTTTTTCTTTAATTATGTGGAAGGAAAATTTTATTATTAATAATAGTTATTATTAATATGATAAGGGGAGCACATCACTTCAAAACATACACACACATTTTGTCTGTTAAGAACAACACAAATGCTCAGATGGTTTTAAAATTCTATGTCACTTAACGGAATAAATCGGAAATAAAGAGAAAATCGAGATTTTCGTTATCGATTATTAGGAAAATGTTTTTTGGCAATGAACAGAGTTGCTCATCATTAGATTTTAACTAGTATTTCTTTAATCTTTTTTGTTTTTATCGCGCATTTTAAATGAAAACAAAGAACTGCAATAACATGTCCACAAACTAATGATGACAGATTCAAAACATGACCCACTATATAGGAGTTATTGGCTGGCAAAAAGGCCAGATGGGAATGACGCAAATTGTACTTCGTCTCAGAAATTTACGTAACTTTGGCTGGTTTGAAATAAGAATCCTCTCTCTAGTTGTATCACAAAGGCTACAGAATCGATATCGCAGCGATTATATATATATATTGAAAATTTGAAATCTTATAATGATATTTATATTTGTAAACCGGACAAGGGTGCTGGTGTCGTTCTACTGGACCGGGTAGATTACATCTAAAAGATGTTGATTATTTTGAATGATTCAGAAAAGTTCAAAAAAATTGGTCCAGTTGAAAATTGTGACAACACGTACAGAAATGAAATTAAAATTCAGAAACGTCTATTATACTTGTTTAGAAAAGGTTACTTTTCTAAGGAGACTTATGACAGGATTAGACCTTCTGGTTCCCTTAGACCAAGGCTTTATGGTCTTCCTAAAGTTCATAAGAAGGACGTTCCATTGAGACCAATACTTTCAATGATTGATTCATCCGAACATGAACATTGTATACCTGATTCGTTCACGTTTGTTGAACGCTTACAGTCTTGCCCTGATACTGATTTTATGTGTTCTTTTGATGTGTCCAGTCTGTTTACCAACGTACCATTAAAGGAAACTATTAATATCTGTGCAGACTTTTTATACGAAGGTAACATTACTCCATCTCCTTTTCCTAAGGATATATTTATAGAACTTATGATACTATGTACCAGTTCAGTGGAGTTTAGTCTTGATAATGTAATGTATAGTCAAGTGGATGGGGTCCAGATGGGCAGTCCCCTTGGTCCTGCATTGGCTGATATTTTTGTGGGCTACCACGAGATGTTACTTTTCGGCAAAGTGTCTAAACCGTTTGTTTATGTCAGGTATGTCGATGACACTTTTGCAACTTTTTCTAACGAAAGTGAGGCTGTTGAGTTCTTTAATGAGCTCAACTCCTTACACAATGGTTTGTCCTTCACTATGGAAGGGGAGAAGGACAACTGTCTGCCTTTTTTGGACGTTTTTGTTGAACGCAGTAGAGGTGGTTTTCTTACAAGCATCTATCGTAAACCCACCTTTACGGGTTTCTATTTGAATTGGCGTTCATTTGCTCCTGCATCAAGGAAAATCAATCTTGTTAAAACCTTGGTGTATAGAGCGCTTAAAATTTGTTCTCCTATTAGATTGGACTGTGAATTTGAAAACATTAGGGAGATTTTCCTCAGTAACGGCTATCCGGAGGCCCTTATTGACTATATTATTAGTAAGAAGACTAAGGAATTTCATTCCCCTAAAGTCCAGGGGCCTTCTAAATGTTCGGTGTATTTGAAGATTCCCTGGATTGGGGATAGGGGTCAAGGCTTAATCAAGCAGGTTAGCAAGTCGGTTTCCGGTTGTTTCCCATCAGTTGCTTTACGTAGCATTTTTCGAACTAGGTCTGTGTTTCCGTCTTTTCGCAAGGATGTATTGCCCTACATCAAATTGAGTAATTTAGTATATGAGTTTAATTGCCAGTGTGCTGCTGGTTATGTGGGGCGTACAACCTTGCATTTGGAAGGTATTTACTTGATTCCCACAAAATCAAGATGTGACACAAGGTCGTTTAACGTGGGAGACCCGAGTGTTTCCACTCAAAGGCCACTGGTCAAAATTGGTCATAGCTTGTCCAAGCTGGTCAGAGCCTAGTCAAAGCTGGTCATGACTTGTCCTAACAGGTCCAGGCCGGAGCCAGTCCAAGCTAGTCAAAGCCTTGATCGAATCTCAGCCATAGGCCAAGAAACGATCCAATATTTGTCAAAACCCCCAGCCGAAAAATCGGCCGGGCGGAATAACCTTGCATTTGGAAACTAGAATCAATCAGCATGTACCTTCCAAAATACGACTTGGTAAGATAGATAAAATATGCTATCTTCCCCCCATGAATATGGAATCGGCGATTGCTATTGTTGAGAATATAGCCTGCGCCAAGTCGTATAAAAAAGAGTGGTTTAAAATTATTCATACAGCCGATTCCAACAATCATTTGAAGATTTTGGAATCAGTCTGCATAGGATTAAGGAAACCTTCTCTCAGCCGGCAGAAAGAATTTGTAACGTCTCTTAATCTGTTGGGGGATATTTTATTTTAACTGTCCCTCGCTAATTTATTTACACGTTATTTCCCCTCCCCTCGTTACAAGTATATACACTTGTTTGTTATTTTTGTGTGTTTCCCCCCTTTTTTGCTCTTCATTGTCGTTAATATTCTTTTCGTTGATTAATTATCCAACGATTGTCTCCTGATGAGATGTTGGTTGAAAGGGCCTTAGAGACTTTTAAAATTAAAATCATTACATTCCTTGTTTTTAAAACTATATATATATATATATATATATATATATATATATATTATATTTGGCAGCATATTTTCATTGAGACATGTTTCATTGAATAATTTAGGTAAATTTTGTCAACTTATTTTCAATCCATATCCACGGAAAATCTTTTGGCGTCATTATTAAAGGAAAAGAGAAAATCGCCGTATTGATAATATGCGTCAACACGGCTATTTTCTCTCTTCCTTTAATAATGACATCAAAAGCTTTTAAAACCTAGCTTTTATAGACTTTTTAGAACATTGTTGCTATACTCATAATTAATCTTATTTAGTGTTGATTGTATTATTCTTTATCAGAAATGGTTTAAAATACTTAAATAGTAATTTAAAAGCAAATTACAAATATAAATTAAATTACCTCTCTTAGAAAATGTTAATTTTTTAGTTAACAGAACGAGTTTAATGCGCATTTACAAAAAATTCACAACTATCAATTACATTAATTTTTTGTCAAGTACCAAAAATATTTCCAAAACTTAAAATATATTTGATATATTAACACATAAATTAATATAGAATAATAAAATAGTAAGACAAATTCAGTATTCTATTAACACTACAGCACACATCACGTCCACTAGCTGATACACTAAGTATAAACACTGACCGAAGCAGTACTAACAAAAAAACTACCTGGTATGATGTGTAATCTACGGTATTAATATTTTATAGGAGTTAATGTTGACTTTAATGTGTTTATCAGTAGAGCTGACGAATTATTAAATGTTTGTTAAGTTATATCGATACAATATACGGTGCTTACCGGTGTGTGTTGTAAGTTGTTTGTTATATAAACGATTTATAGAAAGATATTACGGTTAGTGTCTTAATATAGAGGGAAGTGGTATGACCTTATATTGCTTTGGCATAGGTTACCACATCTTCTTCTTTTATGTGCCGTGTCTCTTCAGAACGTAAACGATCATGGCTCTCCACTTCTTCCTGTCCCTTGTAGCTCTCAATAAGTTTTGTCTTTGTCTTTGTTATTTATCCCAGACCTTGTTTTGTCGTTCACCTGCTTAGACCCGTTAAGTATGTCACGCGTTGCTTTTCTTTGTCCTTCTTTCCCTCTATCTGTCCTGTGAGTATCAGATTTTCCAAGCCCTCCTTTCTCATTACGTGACCCAGAAATTTCAGCTGTCTTTTCCTCATGTTAAGCATGTTTCCTCTTTGTTTTTATCCTCTCCAAAACCTCATCGTTGCTCACATATTTGGTCCATGGTATCCTTAGCATCCTTCTGTAGAACCATACCTCTGTTGTCTCGAGTCTCTTCTTCATCTTTGAGGAGACCGTCTAACATTCGCTGCCGTAAAGGAGGAGAGATATCACGTAGCAGTTCAATACACTTCTATGTGTTTGTGTGTGTATTTATTATAAATGCATCAGGTTAAAAGTTCAGCTATTCAAATAATCTGGAATATAACCAACGAAACCCTCCTGTCTTGTAATACGCTCTACCTAGCTTTTGGGATGCGTCTTTGGCCATTCTAAGAGAACTGGAAATGCTAACAGGATTCATCATTGGCGGCCACAATCTTAACAACCAAAGATACGCAGATGACACAGTGCTGATAGCAGACACGGAAAGGAAACTACAAAAGTTCATACTGAAGGTAGCGAAGGAGAGCGAGAAGAAGGAACTAGGCATAAACTACAAAAAGACAGAATGCATGGTCATCAGCAAGAAAAAAAAAATCCCAGCCCGAAATGCGATTTACAGGTCGGGGACACTAAAAGCAGGTGCGGAAATTTAAATATCTGGGAAGTGTTCTGATAGAGGTTATTGTATACTGTAGCCTAATTTCATTTAACGGTAGGCCCAAGTTTTGGTAGCCTATCGTATGTTTGGAGGTTGACCTATACGGTAGGTTTTGGCCTAACTCAGAATCTTGAGCTAAAAATTTTGAGGTCGAATTGTACGGCACAATTTACGGTAATTCAGCGCTATCATCGTTTAGCTTTTAGATTCATTTCAAATTTGAATCAGTTTTGGAAGGTCGTTTTAAAACACGTGTTATTTCATTGATAAGATCTCTTGGTAAAATATCTAATCTATAGATTTACGCTTATTGCAACATGACATAAATACTAAATTAATTAGTTTACTTAAAAAAATTACGAAATTGCTTGACAAGCGGTATATTATGGCAAAAGCAAACATTTCTGAACGTAAACTAAGTGTGTCTGTTAGACAGTTTTTTCATTTTTTTTTTGTGCGCCAATGTTCAACTGCAAATGTTCGGGAATGTAAACAACTTAAAAGTTTCTTTTCGTGATTTTGTCGATTTCTATAATTATTATAACGCAGTTCCCTTTTCATAAAAAAACGTAAAACAGCGTAATGGCTGACGTCATTATAATGTGCAAACGTTACAAGGCAGTAATTTAAACATTTGAATTTAGAAATAATATCATGCATAATTACAATTTTACCGCAACCATGAAGGTCTTCATGATGGCGCAAAGAATAATTGAAAGCTGTTCTTACATACACGAAACCTGACACTTATCCGGAAGCAAGAAAGGATAAAAACAAAATGTACCTCCTTGTTTATGGTCTTTAGTTGAATATGTATTAATAAAAGTTTGCTGTTTATATAAACATTAGACACATACGCACAAATACATATAATCATGCCTGTCCTTAATAAATTTTATCTTTTGTTATATCTCCTAAATCTTGTTCCGCCATCACTTTACTCAGGCCTGCTAGGTAGGTTATGCATTGTTTTCCTCTGTCCATCTTGCATTCAATCTGTCCTGTGAGTATCAAAATTTCAAAGTCCCCTTTCCTCATTATGTACTCTAGAATTTCAACTATCTCTTCCTGAATTATAAATATAAGTGTTAGTATATATATATATATATATATATATATATATATATATATGAACTTTATTTTAAAACTTCATGAGCTTCCCAGCCTTAGCTATGATTAATTAATGATGGACATGTCATTTTCGTTTATGATCGATTTTATCACGATACTTCTGTTAAGCTTAGAGAGTAATTATACATTCTTATTGCTCAGAGTAGTGTCCAGTAATGTTATAAAAAATTCTGAGAATTTCAGTAAGGTATCTTTAATCATTTCTAAGATACAACGGTTCAAAACTTAATCTAACAATTGGCCAATTTTGCTGTTACACCATTTGGACAATTTTTCAGCTACATCTGGTACGTACACACACACACACACACACACACACACACACACACATATATATATATATATATATATATATATATATATATATATATAGATAGATTGATAGATAGATAGGTAATGAATATGTATTGATTCATACATATTCACGTATTCTTTTAAAAATAAACAAATATGAAATCAACCGCAATTGGCCAACAATACAATAACCTTTGCGATTCTGAAAATATTCATGAATTGAAAGCAACAAACGGACATTCTGAGAATGGCAGTTGTTTGCAACCTGCCTAAAATGAGGCCTTGTTCAATGAATTGTAGAACGGATATAAGCCGAGAAAGCAAACAGACAGAAGAGAATGTGTGAGCAGGTCAAGATAGGTTCGAAACGAGAACTGCTTGACAAACAACTCGACTTCAAAATCTTGAAATCTTTTACTCTTTCTACCATAGGACAAAGCCAAGAAAGACGAATAGAAAAAAAGATATAACAAGGCGTCATTGTATCGTCAAAAGATTGTTATGGATTCTTTTGTCATTTTCTCTGATTACAGCACAAAAGACTGCATTGTTGGCTCGTAGATGAACGAACTTTAGTCACGTGGTAGAGATCGTGCGAAAAAGGGCACGAAACTGTAGCCTTTGTGGTTGGCTTTCGTTAGGGGTGTCCATCCTTTCTTTATATTTCAGATTATGCGAATACCTGAACTTTTCACCTGATGCATTTATAATCAATACACACACAAACACATAGTAGCAGGCACGCACAAACATGTACACACATATTTTAGCTTTTTATATATTTATAATCATATATTTATATTTTATTATGCAATATAAAATATGATTTGACACTATTTTTCACATTTCTAAGGAATTAATTTTTTTAATCAAACATTTGTTATTACTCCAGACGTTATATAAAAAAACGTTTATTTATAATAATAGAAAAATATCGGATTAAAAATACGTTTAATTAACGAAGGAATTATTTTATTTTACGTTTCAACTACGGATATAAAATTAGCAGGTACAGGTTTGGAAAGGGTCCAACAAGCAGGGTCGGTGCGTACATCCCAGAACCCCACGACCGAAGTGGGATGCAAACCTGATTGGCGGCTATTGTATTCATAATGTTAAATGTGTTAAAATTATTCAACTTTTTAACAAAATTGCCGAAAAAAAATTGTTGATTTATTTAAGATGGAACGATCTATTATGACATGTCTCTAATTTGCATTTAGATACATTGTATTTATTTTTCTAGATGAATTGTTCACCTATATTGAATACGATCCATTATTGTACGTTATTAAGTTACAATAAAAATTTGTATTTTATATGAATACTGCCTTATGAAAATTGAGATATAGTAGAGTGGAGAGCTCGTATCATAGATTTGAGGTAGGAAGGAGAGTGGTCACGTGAGTCTTGCACCGTCCCTGACAAGAAAAGATGTGCGTTTGTTAAAGTGGGTAATTGAGTCTTGTGTTGCTAATAGATCTTTCATGACCGAGCTGTCAAAGCACACCTAGCTTGATGACGATCTTTCCTATGTAAGGGGAAAAACAGGTTTTAAAAAAACAGTGATGTCTCTTCTAATATGGGCAGCAACGAAATATTACATTAATCATAAGACATATTTTTGTACATAAAACAACGCAAGGAGTTCACCGGTTTTTAAATTTAAAAAAATGTAAATTTTTAACATTTTTAAACAACATATTTATCTTTTTGTTCCCCTATCTTTTGTCATCTTTAAAGACATTTCTTACTTTCATCCTCCCTAACTTTATTCTTTTTCTTAGGGAAATATTCCCCAGTTGTTCTTTGCTGCAGTCTTTCTTTGACATTTGTTGAGACTTCTAGAAAAAAAACAGACTAAACGGTAATTGATATAGTATTAGAAAAATATGTTTTTTTACCTCGACACCAAAGAACCATAATCGTTAATTCTTATAAAATAAACGTTTACTCTGAATTTATTTCAGACACTTTTCGTCGATCTTCGACTTTATCTGATGTAACGTCGAATCAATCGTTTGTTTCTCCGGAAAGGGTTTTAAACGTAAATAATTCTCTTTCAATTCCTATAAATAAATCACATCACCTTCTTTCGATACGGGTTCATTTGGTCCATAATCTCTTGCGTTCCCCGTTGCTGTAAAATGTTCACTTTTCAGTGACCTTCATAACAGAATAGTTTCCATACATATAAGTAGCGAATCATACACTTATATAAATTGCTTTTTTTTTTTCTGATAATTTTTTGTGGAAAGTGTCCATCAAAGCGATTAGCATAACCAAGTTGGTGGAAATTATCGTCTTCGCTTGATTTTGATATTGTTGATTATTCTATACTTCTATTTCTAATATTGGCAAATTCTTTCAGTTCTTATTTTTTCTTTGCCAATATTTTAGAAACATGTTTGAATTTTCCCTTCTTATCAATGAGTCGATTTTGCAGTTTTGAATCTCTCAAGACTGCTTTCATTGGTGACACATGGCAAATAGAAACTGAGAATCCCATTAAAAGAATCTTCTTTAATTATCATTGTAAAGAAATTCCCCTTTCGCTAGTCAAACCTATTTCTTCATGAGGTTAGCCATGAATGCAACCCACTCTTCCATCAATCCTAAAAGTATCAAACTAACGAACTCTGAAACTGTAGAGATTCCATGGATATTGGCAACAAAGATTATCCGTTATCGCAAATGCTTTTTTCTTATCATTTACCTGTATCCTCTCATTTTATTCCTTATTCCTTCCAATATTTCTCCTCTTTCATGTTTTTATGTTTGTTTCACATCTAAAAAGGGAAAAGGAACTACTGTTCCTCCACATTTATCTTTCTTTTGATCTATATAACGAATTTTACTACACTGGAATAACCACCTTTTAAACTTTCATATATTGTCTCTAGATATAAAGTCAGCAAACTTTACTTCCCCATTCTTTCTCTCCAAACATTTCTCCTTTGTCATTGTTTCGTCCCTACTTCATTCTCCTCTTTCTATGTAATTCTTTATCTCCAACCTTTTCCTCTCTCTTTATATAATATTCTCTCGAACCCTTTCCCCATTTCTCTTTATGTCATTATTTCGTCTTTATCCTTTTCTCCTCTCTCTATGTCCTTCTTTTCTCCATTCTTTTCCCCGTCTCTCACTATGCCATTCTTTCTTCTCCATCTTATTCTTCTCCTCTCACTATGCAATTCTTTCTTCTCCACCACATTCTCCTCTCTCTCTATCATTTTTTCTTTCAGACCCTTTGTCCATCTTTCCCTATGTCATTCTTTCTTCCCCATCATTTTTCCTCTCTCTATGTCATTCACTTTCTTCCTTCTGATAGTTATTTTTCTTTCATTGGTTTTTACTTTCGTCTAGTTTTTATACCTTGTTTGTCTTTTCTGCTTTTCAGTCTTTTCTCTCTTCATCCCCAGCCTTGCTTTCCTTAACTCTCACTTAATATTATTATGTAAGTTTCTCTGTCAGAAAGCGTAACATTTTCTAGAAAATCCGAAGATCAGGCACAAATATTTACCCTGTGATCCTATCCTGAAGCATAATGGTCGTACATAGAAACAAGCAGAATAATAAAGATAATATTTTTTTAAATAAATAATAGAATGTAAAAGGTCTACAGGAAAACATAATATTCGTAGAGGGAGATATAGGCAAATAGGTATTAGTTGTACGCAGTCATCATTCTCACAAGAGTGTATCTATAGTGAATTCAGCGTGAACCGAACTTATCAATAATTCATCAGTTATAAACACGAATAATCGATCTTTTCACTACTAATAGTATTATTTGCAAAAAGACCCTTCACACTACAGCCCAGTGTATCAACCACATAGCTATATTTGCCATACTTTTTGAACGAGGTCAGTAAGTATTTTTGATAATAGTTATTTGGCGACGACCATGATGCTCTTTTCTGTAATGTGGCACGACAAAAACGTTATACTAACGGCCCTGTCGTCACTCTTTATTTTCCGCCCTGAATCCTTAAAAGACTTCGCTGTTTTTACCCGGGTGTAGGGGGATGTTTGAACTTTTTCCACTAGAAACATTAACAACAAATATCTTGGATGGGCGTGTGCGTCATGTGCCGGTAGAATGAATTCAGATTGACGTCAGAGACGTATTAAAAACATCTTTTTATTTAAAATATTTAGCTATGCTTGCTATATACATACATCTTGGCATACATACTTATATAGCGGGGAGTGATGGTTAACAAGTTTGACTCGTAGCACATTGTGTTCAATTCTCACTTTCTGCTCAAAAATCTTGACCCTATCTTGTTCCGAATTTTCATCAAAAACCTTTCTGATGTCATCAATTCTCAACTCGCTAACTATGCTGATGACACAACCATTTATTCTTGTCTTAATAGTAAGTCTGATCGGTTTGATAAGATTAAATTGGCAGCTGATCTAAAAAATTGACCTGTTAAATGTGGCAAGACATGTTTTTTTTTAAAGTTTTAACGCCACAAAACAAAACTGCTCTCTTTTAATCATTTACGAGAACCATTCTGCCTTCCATCAACATGGCTGATGCTAACCTCCAGGAGAGTGACTTATTGTGATTTTTCCGACTAACGTTTTCAGCTGGCATGAAATGGAAAGAGTATATTGAATCAATTGTTAGGTCCGCATCTAAGAAAGTTTAATACTCTATGTCGCGCTAGACAATTTTTCACGCCAGAATCTATCTTACATATAAATCTACCATTTACTTTGAATATTGCTGCCACATTTGATCTGATGCTCCTGCCATATATTTAGAGATTCTTGATAAGATCCAAAGAAGAATATGCAATATTACCGTCCCTTTCCTACCGCCGTAACTTAGCTTCCCTGTGCCTTTTCTATAAATACTTTCAATAGAATTGTTCTGATCAACTTTCCGCTTTGGTACCTAGATTTTATGAATTTAAGTACATTTCACGATTGGCGGCAAAGTCTCATCATTTTACAGTTGAAATAGCTAGATGTAAGCGTAAGTTCTATACTAACAGTTTTTCTATTGCACTTCTCGTTTGCAAAACTCTCTTCCGGTTTTCTTGCTTCCCAGTCAACTTTGATCTTCAAAAATTTAAATGCAATGTAAATTGTTATCGTCTATCTGTTTAATTCTTGCTCTTTTATTGTCCTCTCTCTTTTGTCATATACTCTAACACTGAGTAACCTCTTGTGTCTTAATTGCTTTATTGCCTTGCTTAGGGTGAGATGATTAAAAAATGATTTACAATAGTAAATATCTATAAACATATATACACACACGCATAAATATTCATTAAGCGTCTGTAAAAGTTTTCAGTAAAAACAGATTTTCGACTGTGTATTCAGTTTGTAGTTTAAAAAAGAGCGCTGAGGACATTTGTATATACCTAATATAATATGCAGATAATTTTATTCATATGCACTTACTTAATAATATAGTAGTGTATGAGTTATCCGTCTGAAAATGGCTTCGTCGACCAGGGTTCGAATTTTTTTCAATTCATAATAATATCCTTGGGAATGACACAAATCGCCTTGCCGTCTTCCCCATCTTCATATATCAAGATAACATTTTCGTTACTGGTATGTCACGATCGATAGCAAGTGACCGAGAAAATCATAAGCACTTTTACCTGCCCTGAAAAAGCTGTTATTTCCATGGTTAAACTTAATTTGATGAAGGGTATAATCACACAGACACACCCTTAAACTGACAAAACGCAAAAAGAAAAGAAGTGAAAGGGTGAATAAGAATGAAAGAAAAAGAAAATGTACATAGAAAGAAAAAGCGTGAATGAAAGAAGCAACTGTTGTGAAAATGAAAGGAACCGTTTCTCAGAAATTTATTTCAGTTCTTTCTTCATAAAATAATTTTGGTGAAAACGTAAATATTTAATTTTTTACGGAATCACTGACACAGTTGTCGTGACAATTTGAAACAGACGATAATAAAATACATTTTGAGTCTCAATCAATTTTGGGTGAAATTTTTTTTCTTCAGAACCCTTCATTTAAGTCAACTTCCACTCATTGGTTTATCATCATTGCGCATGCGTATATTGAAATCATTTGAACACACACACACACACACACACACACACACACACACACACACACACACACACACACACACACACGCGCGCACGCACGCACGCGCACACACACACAAAACATCGAGAGGTCAAAACACGTCAGATCAATGACAGTTTCCCCTACGGAGAACGCATATTTTTCTCTAATAAAATTTCTCGAAGATTCAGTCTGGCAGAAAATAAATAAATATACCATTTAATAAATAGAGGGTCCACTAAAAATAACGTTTAAATAAAACACACACACACACACACACACACACACACATATACACATATATATATATATATATATAGTCATCCGCAGACAGACTGTTTCGCTGTATTACAGCTCTTCAGTGTGTTTAGACGTCCGATTGCTTCAACCCGGAATTTGACATCAGCATTTAGCGTTTTCTATACGAAATACGCCAGTGGCCAGGAGAACTCAATTCGTAGTTGAAGAGTAATGCATTAATAGCAGGAGCACCCACTGTTTATAAAATTACCTTTTTCTCCGGAGAGCTCTATTGGGGGGTGGGGGTCTCCGAGAGCATATATATATATATATATATATATATATATATATGAAGGGTATTTCGGAAGTTTTCAGTTCAAATTTCAAAATTCCTAATGATATGTCTGCAATAAAAGAACAATTTTAATTTAATTTTTCCACAAATACTTATTTTCACGAGTCATTTTGATCATTATCAAATTCTATTGATCTAACCGACCGTGTGGTATCATGAAAATTCAAAACCATCATCACAATACCTTTATTATAAGCCGCATAAATAGTTTTTCCGGTGTTTGTGCTGTGCTTTGTTTTTCATTCTTAATTTAAAAAAAAAGAAAAAAGAAAGAAAGAATAATATACCGAAAATATTGCTTATTTTCACTGATTTTAATGCTTGAATCAACAAAGAAAATAAGTTGATTTTGTAAAACGTTTAAAAAAATGCACACTGATATGGCAGTTTTGACATATCGTGTTGAATGAAATTAAAACTAAACGCTTATATGTATAAGAATAGATCAAGTAGAAATGATCTCTAACTAGGTCTTATGTCCGTTGATAGTTGTGACATCCCAGTAACAAGGCATCGAAATTAGTGCTAAAACGGAGCGCAAGAAGAAATAAGTTCGTTCTTTCTTCATGACATTAGTCCGAAGTGAACATCCTTTACAGCCTCATCCAGAATTTGAAATCAGCTCACGGATTTCGAATCGTACAGAGCAACTCTCTGGATATATATGACACCAAATCTATAAACAAACAGTCACGCTGGTGTGTGTAATTTAGTAAAAGTCTGTCAGTTTACTACATAACCACAAAAAACTGGAACAGCAAGTGAGATTCAAATTTTATGTCTCACTGAACTTATAGCGAGACTAATTTTCGAAGTATCTTTTTGTGTTAGTAAATATAAATGTTTAGTTAACTCGATATTTAAACTGGGATAGGGTGTGCGGTTCTTGGAAATTCCGAAACATCCCCAGGATTGCCAGAAGGCAAGTTTCGAATTAGATTACATTTAAGAATTTACAGTAAATAACATTTTAATTGATTTTCTCCTCATTATTAATTGGAGGTTAGTCGGTTAGTTATTTTAGAAAGTAGCCCACAAGTCGTAAACAAGCAACTTTTCAATTTTAGTTTAAACTAGGGTTTGACAAAATAAGTGCAATCTGACAAAGTCGTTAACACCCGTGATATTACGAAATAGCACCTGGAATTGTCATTAGGTTTTAGCGTACTCGACTGCTCGTTATTAAATTTGGTGTTGATACTGGTTGTGTTTTAAGTTCTTTAACAAAATGGCACCACGCCCTTGCACCATTCCGGAGAATTAGGAATGTTTTTTCAACGGTTTCCACATGACATACCTTCGACGGTACAGCCCATGGAACCAAAAAAGACGCAAGATTCTACAAAGACCGACCAGGGGCGTTCTGTTTCTCTTTCATATTTCATTGACTGTTTCTCTACAGGCATATCACAAAAAAGACTTTGTCTATTGATTTAAATGTTTATATCAGACTACAAGCAGATTACCTATTGGCAAGCAAAACACTTAGGCCGGCTAGGACCCATTTAGATACGCCAGATTATAATAACGTATGAAGTAATAAAATAACGGATTAAAAATAAATATGTTATTAGAAAATAAATAAATATATATATATATATATATATATATATATATATATATATATATATATATATATATATATATATATATTTATTAGTTAATGATGTGAGTTTGTGACCTTGGGTTTCACGCTTTTGACGATAGCAAAAGCGTGAAACCCAGGTCACAAACTCACATCAATCCAACTAAATATGTTAGCTCTATCACTGATATTGAACGCTTTCCAATAAGTATCGCGCATATATAATATATAAATAATATATATATATATATATATAATAAATTGCATATATATATATATATATATATATATATATATATATACATACACATTTCACACACAAACACATGCACACACGCACACGCACGCGCGCGCACACACACACACACATACATATGTATGTAAAAGGAAATATTGCTGTAGTGTTCTAATCCTCAGGATAGATTTCCTTCATAGCTTTAACAGGAAGAGAACTGATACTATAATTTAATTCCAGCCCAAACGCCTGGTAGTGCGGCGGTTCGCTTCTGGGAAGCATGCAATTCTATGCAGGAACGACACAGAGCAACACCTTAATCCTAAACATTTTACTTGCTTTTCAATGTAACTGCTAAATTCATCACGTAAAACAATTGAAAGAAATATTTCCTATGACTTATGCTTCTTTCAAGATTGTCTTATATCAAGACAATAGATATTCAAATATTTTGCATTCTAATACGCACGCCATTTTGTAATGCTTAACCTCACTTTAGAAGGTCCACTGAAATGTATTTTATGAATTAAACATTCATTCATTTGTGCAAATCTTGATGCTAACCAAAGAGCACTCGGAGGATCTGCATAAAACATTAAGAATTATCAATTGGGGTAAGTCTATAATAAAATTTCAAAATAGTTCCGGCAATATTTTAGTTGATGAGTGTCATCAACATTTTCGTCGGGTAAGGTTGTCACCGACAAGGAGGTCTCGCTCCATCAATACTTTATTCGGCCATAATATGTCGAAAGATTCGTACAAATGTGCCCGGGGTCAAAAGGGGAGATGTAAAACGTCTTTGATCGAAACTTCGTCTAGCTGAGCCGGTTCATTCACAATCAATGTCTCGATGGTTGCTGATGATTTTAAAAAGTGACGAAGTCGCTGTTAACAAATTTACTGAGATGCTTAATGCAATATGATTAGAAATTTATATGTACCATAAAAAATTAAAATATGTAACAAAAAAGGAAATGGAAATACATTTGATGTAGTCATTCGTCAACTTTCATCGTTTATCAATCGCTTATCCTCTTAAAGCGATTGATAAGCGATGAAGTGTAGGTAGGGAAGAAATGTTTTTGTTTTTTTTTGAAAACTTTGGTTGGTTCTAGTCGGCAATACTCGCACCGGCCAGGCGCGCATTCTATTTTTTTCTAGCGGTTGTTTAAATGATTAGAACCCTAACAGCAGCACGTTATTTGAACTACCGATCCTTCATTCATATATATATATATATATATATATATATGGATAAATAGATAGATAGAGAGCATTATTTATCCTTCATAGAGTGATCCATAATTACGTAAGATTTTTCCACCAATCATATACCGCCTAGTGATTACGTCATTGGTAGCAGATAGTTACAAAAAGAAATTATAAAAATAAAATAAAAATCAGCAGTGATACCACGAATGATGGAAAATTTTAAAGCATCCCAAATTAGTCTCATTGTCTTCATCAATCTACTTCGCCCCTTTTAATCAAAATAAATATTTGTAGTACTTGGTAGATCTGGAGTTGACAACTTCAAGTCAATAATTTTTCTGATATTTTTAATTTTTTACCCACACTTTTACTTATTTAATATTTTATCTTAAATTAGCTGATTCTTTTTTACACTCCCTGTCAAAAATTCATAAACATTTGAAATGCTTTTTTTACATAATAAATCTTTCTTTTAAAAAATTAGGATCGCCAGTCAACCTTTGACACTCGCCACAGTGTCGTACAGTTAAACATACACTGTCCCACTCTTCGATCGTTCATTGAAATAAATTGTTACCGTATCAAAGTTTCCAAAGATGGTTTTAACATGAAGAATGACGAAACAAAGGAAGTTTCAGTCAACCCCAAATCAGGCATACAGGAAATTCAAACAGATTTGAAGAATTCTTAATCAGATGTTCTCATCTCAACAATTTGTAAAACGTTGTTCAACCGATAAAGAATTTACATGGACGAGTTGTACGAAGGGAACATAAAAAGCTGGTTTAGCATTCGCTAAGAAGTTTTTGGTTCAGAGGAATGATTGCTGGGATAGTTATTTGATAAGGCAAAGAAAAAATTGAAATCTGATAACACAATTAGCAACATTACATTTGGAGAAGAAAGAAAGAAAAACAGAAAGAAAAAGAAAAAAAAAAAAAAACGCAGCACACGATCTAAAAATCCTACTCGAATGTTTTTCCACCTGCAGAAAATTACCAATACCTGTATCTAGCCTAATTCTATTACTCTATAATATTAAATATAATTTAGGAATCTGCTAGGTTAACATTTGCTCAAACATACTAATACTTTAATAAATCTATAATATTAAATGCAAATAGGGTGTTTGATATTCGAAGTGCTAGACTAATGTTTATCCAGACGCCATTGACTATCTGTGACTTGTACCGAGCCATGGGATAATATTAAATGCAAATAATGGAAGGTATTTTCGACTCATTTCGAAATTTTATAGCTTTTATAATAATAACAGTTTGTAATAATAATAATAATAATAATAATAATAATAATAATAAATAATAATAATAATAATAATAACAATGACATGTCAGTCCCTGCAGATTATAATTTATCTTCAAAGATCTTCAAAAAAAAAAAATAAAAATAAAAAAATATAAAAATACAGGGATCTTGAAATCTAAATGTCAAAAATGTGACACACGAGGACTTCAACAATTCCAGTTGTAGTTGGAGCCCTCAGATTAATTATGAAAGTTTTATCTATATAAAATGTGTGTGATCTTAGGGTTTTTTTTTTGTTTTTCTTAAAAAATGCTCAGTGGAATATGTCATAATGTCATTTCTGACTTTAGGTCTCTAACTGGGACCACGGAAAGAAATCAAAGGAAATAAAATAATAATAATAATAATAATAATAATAATAATAATAATAATAATAATAATTGTATTTATGAGTAAAATATATTCGTGTAATAACAGGATTAAAGAGATTTGAATATAGTTTCATATCACTGAACATAAGAGAGAAAAGAAGGAAAAATTCAAAGAAAATTGTCTGAGTTATGTCGGAGTCTCGTGAAGCATGTCGTGTCTACTTGGGATCCAAACGCTTATAAACAAAGATTTTACCGTTGTTGTTAATAATAGCAATAGTAAGAAAAAAAAAGTAGAATATAGCAGGAGGAGGACTGGTCCCCTGAACATGATGGCCCACGCCTTACGTAGGGCTTTGTCTATGTAAAATATATGCGATTTTTTTTTCTTTTTTTTTTTTTTTGCTCAGAAGAAAATGTCATGATACAATTTCTGACCTTGGATCTCTGGTCGGGACCCAAAACAAAATGAGTACACAACAGAAATCAAAGGAAATAAAAATATAATAATAATAGTAATAATAGTTTGGATTAATAATATTTTGTAAAGTCAAATTTCATAAAATATCTATTCTCTTATTTTACTTTTGTTTATGGTAACTTTTAAAAACTTGTTTTTCATTGACATTTTAAAACACGAAATAAAAATCTGTAAAAATGAATAAAACGTAAAAGCAACGAATCGGTTAGAGGTTAAGATTTCAAACTTTCAGCCAAAAATCAAAGTAAAGTGCGGGGGTGGGGTGAGTTTAGTGTGTATTTTTCAGGTGTTTACTTTTCTATTCTGTCTGCTAAAATCAAAACTTTTCCATGTTTGTCTTAAATTTTGTGTGTCACTTGAGATTAAAAGCCATCAATTTCAATTATCTACAGCAAATTGTTTGGGTTAGTTTTTTTTTTGTAAGGTCATCTCAGTGCTACAAGCTTTAAGTGCTTTGTTAAGTCACTTACTTCACAAACCTTAAGTAACAGTATGTCGTCCAATGTAGTATCTATTTTATGAAGTAAATGACATTTTAATTAAAATTGCACACACACATGCGTACACACATACATAGACACACATACGTGTCTTTTTTTTATAATTCTTTGTTCATGTCAACATGAAATAAGAATTATAAAGGATTATCACGAGAAACGTCTTAGCGGAAAAACTACTATCATTTATTATTTAAGCACACACACACATATTTCTTTCGTTTTTGGATCTGATGAAGCTTAGAAAGGTGAAACGCGTAATCAAATCTAATTTCAATGAAACGGTTTTCCATTTGTCAAATTTCTTCAAACCACGCGCGCGCACACACGCACACACATATATATATAAACAGAGAGGGCTTAGAAATCAGTACTGAATAGTAACTGTCGGTTTCATGCCTTAAGCGATCATCAGATTCGATGCTCACTTAAGGCGTTATATCAGCAGACGCTCTATTCTCTATATCTGTGTGTGTGTGTGTGTGACTGCGTGTTAATATTGGCGCTCACGCATGTGTGTGTTCGTTTCTATGAGTATGTATGTCTGTATGTATGTGCGCGCATGTATTGGTGTGTATCTGTATGCATATGCGTGTGATTATGAGTTTGTCTGACTTTAATTGAAGAAAACTACAATTGTCACATTAAACAAATATTTAGAAATGAAAGCGTGATTACACTGAAACTCCTGATGAAGGTATTCACATATGATTTTAACAGGAATCCTTCGTATTGGGCAAGATTAATAAAATCTATATTTTTTATTTGAGTTCGTTTGAAGTTTCCCCGTTAAAAGATCATTTGAAGCACATACAGCAAAGCATTTATATTTTCTCGACAAATTCATTTGTTAAACTTTTCTTCGCGTGTCTATAAATTCGTATTGAATTTAATTCGACATTAAAAAAAATTGAAATCAAAATGAATTTTGATATTTGTTTGTTGAAAGAGGTCATTTTCAAAATTTAATGTCAACATGTCACAAAGCACTGAGAAAATACAAAATAATGAAAGAAAAATAAGAGAGAGTGAAAGAAGAGGACAGACGAGAGAGATAGATAGATAGATAGAAAGAGAGAGAGAGAGAGAGAGGGAGAATAGTGTTGAAAAGAGAGACATAGGAAATCAAGAAAGAGAGGAACACTTGAGGAAAGAGAACAGAAACAAAATTAAGTGCTGGAGGAAGCATTAGATAGATTTTTTTAAATGTCGTGTCGCTTTAAGATGTGGACGACCATGAATCTCCACAGATTTGTCTTTATCATCTGTGAATTGCCATGACTTCTTTGGAAAGATAGTCGAATCGTTTCCTGTTGCCTTATCCACGGTTTTGCATTAAGTTTTCCATCTATTTATGGTCAGGTCAAGACTAAGCCTGCTACTGGTAACATGTAACCCAATACAATCTGCCACATATACGAGTAACTACTCATCTAAACCATCTCCTCCGCTAACTTTTCTGTTAGTGAGGAGGCTGGCATGTTATCCAGCAGGACGAAAACAACACCTGATAAAGGGTGGATGAGCTTCTTACAGGAGCCAACAGCCAATATACAAGGTGCGTGGGTAAATTGTTATATTTTAATTTCTGGCAGAGCGAATTTTGTCAGTGTGCACTTTTACTCTCAGACGGTGCCCAACTGACCCTACTATGCTGTGCAGTCGACAAAATAAAAAAAACAAACAAACAACGCGCATGCACGAAATTATATATATATATATATATATATATATATATATATATATATATATATATATATATATATGAAACAGACTGTCGCCTCTAAGTGTTGACTTCTATGTTCACTTTTATATTTACACGCTCTATCTCTGATATTGAGCACTTTATCCCATAAATATAGCACATCTTATGACTATATTTTTTCATATACATACATACATATATATATATATATATATATATATATATATATATATATATATATAGGATGGTGTTTCAAAGCTTGAATGGCAACCTTCCTAGAGATGCTGTCTTGATAAAAACAGTCGGCGTACTAGGACTACCGTGAGTGCCTATGTTGAGCATCATGAAGAGCATCCAACATTGTAAAATTTTGCCTCAACTCATTATGGCAAGAGATCCTCCGTCACGCAGGACGCACTGCTTTTGTGCAAGATTAATCCCAGTTCTGGCTAAAAAATATCATAGTTATGATGTTGATGATGATGATGATGGTGATGGTCTCTAAGATTGGTTGCTACCCAAGGCTAGAAAGCCCAGTCTACTTTGTTATTTAACCCATAGCTGGGGAATAACATTTTATTTATATATCTTGATGTTGAATTTAACAATATTGACATTTTAAAATTAAAATTTCAACTTTACAATCAAGGGTGAGATTTTTTAATTCTCAAAGGGATGCAAACCTTAAAAATGTCAAGAACTCCGAATGTAAACTACTTTTTTATTCATGTTATTTATATTTGATAATTATCCATAAAACGACGTTTATTTTATTATTAAAACATTGTTTCATGTTTTCATATTCTTTCTGTTCTGTCTGATAATTAAAGATATGATGTTCATAGTTTATTAACCCGAGTTGTTCATATGTTGTTCATATTTCGAAACGTTGTTATTCTTCTTTGGCCTTTTGTTCTCATTTTATGAATTCGACGACTTTTACGACGTATGAAAGATCAAACAAAATCATTTTGAGTTATTTAATTATAGCTTGTCACATTTGAGTGACAGGGTCATTTCAAGAGAGCAAGGCTAGCCTCAAGCAATGACTGAAAATAAACTTGAACAACAAATTCAACGCTATTAGGAGAAAGAAAAAAGTAATTTATAAAAACTTTAGTGACATTAATACCTCCTCGATATGCAATTACTGTTTTAATCCGAGTTAAGCAACAGAGTGATCGTTCAGTATTACATGAGTAATCGTTTTGCACGTAACCTGAGCACCATTCGGACGGAAAGCCGCTGAGCAATTTCTATTAAAGTAAGACAAACCAGACAATGAAAAAAAATTTTTTTTTTCCAAATTTATAATCTGTCATTGATTGTCATTGGTGAAACGCACTGAGACATTTAGATTGTTAAATCCCTTCTAAAAGTTGTTGGATGAAAACATAAGGTAGACTGATTTTGTTTCTGCGAAATGCAGAGAGAAAGAGAGAGAGAGAGGGAGAGAGAGAGAGAGAGAAACTGCAATCATTGACTATCAACAAGCCATTAAAACACAGAGAAACTGTTATGTACGCCCAGAATTTATTAATTAAAAGATTAACGAGCCTGACTTGTAAATTTGAACTGATATTATGGAAGAGTTATGCAAAAAAATTGGTCTTAGTGCGTCAGATCTTCGGACAGGAGCGCATTTTCAGTGCTTGTCAAAAGCACTATTTTTGTAGATCTGTCACTGATGATTGCAATCATTTTATTGTTTGGATACATTCAGGTGCAGAAAATAAACACTGTTGGTCCAACGGTGATATTTTAAAAGCATAAACGGTATTACAGAGAAAATATTCCTGACATATTATAAGGTTAGGAGATATCATTATGTTGATTTTTTTTTATTTGACAGTGTGCGTATATTTCATGTTTACTTGTATTAAATTATATTTTTTAAAATTCATTATTTTAATTATTCTGAAACATCATATATCATACGGCACACTAAATATTTATCAAGTAATATTCTGATTTTAACAAATTCGAAACTGCAACCGTTCGCGTGGATCAGGCAACGACTAGACACTAAGCCAAGGGAGATTATTACATCAGTTACTCTTGTCCAAGGTTTTTGTTCAGTGGCTTCAGTTATCCATATTCAAACCTAACAAATAAGCAATTTATAGATTTTGAAGTGATAGGTATATATTTTTGTATACATCATCTTGCCTGTGTATTGACCATCTGTCAATCGTTCTGCATCTAGTTCAGTGCTTTTGTTTTTGCCTTCTTTTTAGGTTCTTTGCCGCTGCAGTAGGCGGATTATGGCTTACATGCTCTACTTCAGCCACTTGAAATTCCCATTTGAATTTGTTGGCTTCCATTATCACGAAATAAAGATTCTTATTTATTTTATTTTCTTTGTCAATCTTGTGTGGTTTTTAGGTATCCTTGAAGGCCGATTGCTGAAGTTTTATAAGACGTTCTAGTTGAACTAATCTTCTGCCTCCTCCGGATCTGGGCATATATAGACAACCAACATCGGACTTAGGGTGATACATGCGATAGCAAGTGAGGCGCTTTCTCGTCGACATGAATTCGATGTTGAAACTATTGCATCTCATACTCAAAATGCTCATATTCTGTTTTGTAAATTCACCATCAGATGCGCACTCTTGTAGTCTTCTTCTTCTTCTTCTTCTTCTTCTTCTTCTTCTTCTTCTTTCTGGATTAATATCTATTTTTGCGAGCAAGCTATTTGCCTACTCGATTCATTTTTTATTCCTATCGAAATATAAATGGGAATCGAGAGCGGAAGTGGATTAAAAAATGCAAGTTTAGCGAGTAATGTCGAAAAATATCTGACTAACGACAAGGCTGATTTTCCAGACATCGTGTCAAAATATTTGTTCTTTTTAGTACTTGAACGTCACTACAACACCGTCCCATGTCGATTGACAGCACGTTGATATCTCTAGATCAGTTGTTAGTATGGTGAGCTCGATCATCACCGTTTTCTCATTGGCCTTGTGCCAGACTAAGTTTAGCTTAGTAAAGATCTATCAACTCTTGTGTCACATTCTCATGCTGGAATTATTTTCCAAGTGAAGAGAAGTTGACTGTCATCACCGGACTTTTATGTCGCTGTCGCTTTGCAGATTTCTCTTCGTATGTTGACAACCACCACCCGAATTACAAATGAACAAAAAGACTCCTATTACAAACATTAAAAAAATAAAAAAAAAAAAAAGAAAGAAACTTCAGCAGAAACATATTTTGTTTCCTGCTTTTTTTTCATTATTCTCTTTATGTCTTCCGTTCATCTATATTCTCGGGTCATTTCAAAAAGTCTAAGCCATATTTTTAAAGAAACAACATTTTTTTTAAGTTAATAAAAGATAACATTAAACTCTTATTTGATTTATTTTGAATTTGTAAAGATGCATATTAATTTTAATACAGTAAGAAGATACATCGTAGAACGATATCAGATTGCGGGTAGATATGACATTGCTTTTAAAAATTGCATTGCAGATCTTTTCATAGTTCTTCTGCAAACAGAGAAATCCCTGTCTCCAACTCATGTACGTTGAAGGTAATTGTCAAAAAAAAAAAAAGAAAAGAAAAAAAACAAACAAACAAATTTTCTGGAGTAGCAAGAAAAGGGAGGCAAAAATCCGCCATACTAAGAAATATGCGAACCCCCCCAAAAAAAAAAAACAAAGAAAAAAAACCCAAAAAACAAAACAAACAAACAATCAAACAAAAAAACACACACACATTTTAAGACGCAAGAATTAAACTCTCACTCAAGTAAACCAAGGATTTTGAAACGTCCCAAAAGAGTTGAGTACATAGATTGACACTGGCTGGAAAATTATCTTAACAAGATTTTTCCTCCTGATATGTAAAACAAAGCAACAATAAAAAAAAAAAAAAAATTTTTTAAACTAAAAAAAATCATGAATTATAAAAAATGTTAACTTGTGGCGCCATTTTGTCCAATGTTATAAAAGCAAAACTCATTTTCCCAAGTGACTTTTTACTGACGAGAATTATTTTGCAACACGCTGACATGTGTTGAAATCCTCACAGTATTTAGTATTGTTGTAAGTATCGCTAACATTTTTTGTCGAGATTTGCAAACTCTTTATTTCTTTCAATTTTGCAAGGCAATCTATGAAATTTGAATAAGTTGATTTGTTTGGAAGAATATTTTGACAAAAACTCTACTTCGCAGTTCAATAATTTCTTTAATTTAATTTTATAGGACTTCATGGTAATCAATATTTTTTAAGAAGATTTATTTTGTTCCTTTTTCCTTTTTAACAGCGAAGAATACATTCTTAGGATTTCTTACTTCTTCTTAGCATTCAACATACCACTCGCCATGCTTAAATATTTCTTTCTGGCGTAAAACTTTTTGAAGCGTTTGGTCTTGTGATTTGTTTATAGTTCTCGCAAATGCAGGACGAATTGGAAACTGGATTCTTGTATATATAAAAACTTAAAGAAATAATATTACATTTTTATTAAATAAGTATTCATTATTTTAATCATTAAATTCGTTTTAAAGTAGTGGGAGTATTTTGTATGTTAAATAATAAAACTTTTAATTTTCCCAAGAAACATTAATGAAAATTTATTGTACTAAGCTACGCACCCTAGTAGAACCAACTGTACTTTGTACCCGCTGACCTGTTTGCACTTCAACCCAAAATTTGGTTTCGATCGGTCAATGTATGTCTATTTTAAAGGGTGTGATGGACGGACGGAAGTTACAGAATTTTATATATAGATAGATAAAAATAGTTTTGAGTTCCTGGCGCTCTGGATAAATGTGTCAGAAGATCCGTTGATCCTAATTACCTTTGACTGGCATAGGGAGGCATTTTGATATGAAGTGGTATTTCACCTGAAGGGAATTACAAAGTTAATCGGGTATAAAAAAACAAACTGTTAAATGCTTCACAATAGTAATATTTTCTTGAAATTAGAGATTTGGTCCTGATAAAATAGACATTGTTTCATGCAATTCTGTTGCATCCACCAAATACCTTACTGACATTAAACAATCGTCTAACCTGGATACAAACCATTTTTGAAGCTTTAACACATTTCATGTTTTATAAAATTAAAACTAAATGGTAGAAATTTTTTGTAAAAAGTTAGTTTTGTGGAATGTCATTCAAAAACAGAATGATTCTCTACCTTTTCATTTTCAGCAGAAGTTGAAGAATTCAAGGATTATAAAGACGTCGCAAAAATTAGATTGAATATTAATCTAGCGTGTTTTATGTTTTATCATGTGTATTCATTTATAAAATTGTTGGTACTTTAACCTCCAAAATGAAATCTGTCAGATTCATTTTCTTTTCTTTTTTTCACGAGTGGTTTGTAAAAAAAAAAAAGAAATTAAAAGATATGTAGTGTTTAGCTTTTGGCCAAGTGAATATAATAAATGTTGACACATCGCGAGTTAATTCGGCAAGGAGTTATGAATGAAGCATTTGATACTTCTTTTCACTTTTCATTAATCATATATTCTATCTACAGAGTGGATCATGTTCGCAATTAAAAGATAATAGAGTGAAAATCTTCTTATTCCAAACTAGGGCGAAAACATTACTTTATACTATCAGTTGCTAATTCTATCATCTCATCTTGGTTAAGGGGGAGTAAAACAACAGTGCCCAGTATACAAATAGTAAGTAAATAAATATAAAATATTAGCAAGTTATGCTTCTCATATGTCTATAAAGGTTAGTTAGAGATGCAATGGAGATAAACTAGAGGAGGCGGTTAGAATTATTTTTCTTTCTTTTTTGGAAGAACAGATTTTTTGATGCGTTCATTTTACACTTGAAAGTGTTGCTCGGTGATATGAATTAAGCTTTTTCAAGAGAAAAAAAGAGACATTTATTTTGTAAGATTTGGCCTTTAATGTTACGCTTTTAGATTTCCACTTTGTCTCAAGAGACTAGTATGGAAGTCGGCAAACTTAAGTATTAAAACTGAAATCAATAATTTCTATTAATATAAGTCCATGCAAGCAATTCTGTGCC
>CAHIKZ030002412.1:1667500-1715000 GCA_903632075.3 Acanthosepion pharaonis | reverse complement strand
TGATTCTATATCTGTTAACTTCAGTTTCGTATCTAAAACTATTTTTGAAAGGATTTTTTTAGCCGCTATTATTTATTATTAATATAACGTTTATTTATTTATTTTTTTACTTTGCGATTTTTATCTCCAGATATCGCTATTTTTAAAATTCTTTGGAATTTTCTTCATTTTCACTACCGTCGCCACTCACACACGTACACAGGCGCGCACACACGCACACACAGACAAACACACATACACGCACACACAGACAAACACACAGACACACGCACACACATATAATCAATTCTTCTAGTCCTGGGTATGACGATAAACTACATCCGGCAGCAAGGCCGCTGATCAGAAGATTGGAGGTTTTGAGGAGTGTAGCAAAACCACTTCTTAACTGTTGTCGTTCCCTTTGTCACCCTGTCACGGGGTGGTAGCACTTGTTAGGGTTCCAGCTATGGGCAAAAGGTTAAAAGTCAAACTGGGGTCAAAACACCATGAAAGTATAAAAATACATTTTTATAGTAAAAATAGTAGCAATATATTTTCATAGTTAAATATTACCAGCAATACATTTTTGAAAAAATTATTAAAGCAATACATTTTTTGTAAAAGAAATTACTAATACTCGCAAGAAAATTACATTTTGTCTTTAAACGAACTATAAGGAGTTGATATGCCGTTAAAAAAAGAAACAAACATTAATTCTTCTCACAGGCAAGTAGTGAAAATTTCTCCCCCACCCACTGGACATATCAATTTTAATCGTTTGATTAATTGACGTCAACAAGTCGGCATCGTAGAAAATTCACACATGTATTCATTCGTTTGTTTTCAAATCCAAGTTCATTTTTTCTATGGTAGCATTTACCAGCAATTATTGTTAAGAACCTTTATCGATATTTTTTGTTTATTGTTTCTTTATTCGACTCATCTTTTCATATTATATTTTTAATTCATTCCCATCGTTGTTTCAATTATATATTTGTCACGACCTCCCCAACACGTCCGTGTCACATTTAAATACATTTTCACTTAACATTTTTAATGTAAAGTTTTGTTTTTTAAAATTCCTTGTGATGATTACTGCAATTATTTTTGCTACAGAAGGAAATGGACTTGTTTTAATCTCTTTTTTTTAGCGAGATGCTAAAATCATTTTGTTTTGTTTCATTTGTGTGTATTATTTACCATCTTTATTTGTGTTGATCGAAGATGAAATATGGCAGCAGACTTGATATACCTACTCAGAACAAGAGCCAACATTTCAAAACCTCACTAGCATCCGATGAAGGCTGGAGCATGTAGCGGCCGAAACTTTAAAATACAAAAGGCAATTATTCTGCATAAACCAGAATATAATAATTACAAAATTTCGTTTAAAATTTCAAAAAATTGTGATAAACAACAAAAATGAAGCATTTAGTCTGGACGAATCACAAAGAAAAAAAAAATGACGAAACAAAGTCAATCTGTTAGTCGCTTACAGTAAATCGATAACAAATTTTTATATCTCTTTTCTTGTTGTAGGGTCTGACTACCATGAATGAAATTAAGACTGACAGTAAAAGTATATATATATATATATATATATATATATATATATATATATATATATATATATATATATATATATATATATAATTTGGCAGAAGACCAACATCTAGGAATTAGTTTCAAAAAGTATTTGCAAGGCATGCAGGCGGAGAAAAAAGAAAAAGGAGTTGGATTGATACCAGATCAAGACATCAAAAATGCGTTCTGTGATACTGTCAGTTGTCTGAAAGAATTCTTCTAGTGAAACTGAAAGGAAAGCATTTCAACATATCTATTATAATACTATATGCACCGACAGGACAAACTACGAAAGAAGAAATCGAATCATTTTACTCCATGCTAAACAACACCAAGGTTCAATGCAAATCACAAGAAATTATAAATTATAGGAGACCTGAATGTAAAAAGTAGGCAAGGAGAGGGAAGGGGAAATAACTGGCAAATTCGGACGAGGACCCCGAAAGAACCCAGGGAAAAATGGGTCCAATGGTGCACACCTTATGACCAGGTAATACTCACCATCTGGTTGCAAGAACATCCAAGACCATTATGGACATGGAAATGTCTAGGAGGAGAAACTAAAAATCAAATCGACTATATAACTATCAACAAGAGATTCAGGAATGCAGCTGTTTACAGCAAAACCTATTCAAGTGCCAACTGCGGAAGCGACCACCTCCCTGTTATATGTAAACTAAGAATGAAAGTACAGAAACTGGAGAAGCTTAATGCAACACACAAATTGCAATACAACAGACTCCTGAACGACCCAAAGGAAAATATACGGAGAGCGTGAAAAGAAGATACGAAGGACAGAATGGAAATGGAAACTCGAAATGGGACACACTAAGAGGAGCTTTAGTGATATTGTCCCAAAGGAAAGAAGAAAAGAACGAGTCCCAAATGAAATTCTCGATATGATACAAAGGAGACAGAAAACAATGCCAAGACATGGAACGGAATGCAGAAAACTACACAAAGATTAAAGGAAAATTTTCAGAAAGGCTAAAGAAGAATGGCTCAACGAAAAATGTGCAGAAATAGAGAGAATGAGTATCACAGGTAAAGGAGATATGCATAAAAAATAAAAGAAACTACAAGGACAAAAGACATGCTCATCAACAGGCTGAATAAAATCCAAGAATGAAACGCTCGCATCGGAGATCTCTTCCACGATGAAAGGGAGCAACCGGTAATACACAGAAATACCGACGGACCGGAAATATTAAAAACCGACGTGGAATCTGCACTTGCAAAATTGAACAGAAACAAAGCGGCAGGGCTAGACAGAATTGTAATAGAGATGCTGGCAGCCTTTGACGATTTAGACATAGACAAGATTATAATGCATAATAAATGAAATATACAGCAATGGTGATATACCGTAAAACCCAAGCAGATTTATTTTCATAGCAAACGAATGTGAACTCCACCGAACAATCAGTCTGGATGTGAATTTTGATGGGTAGAGCGCGCAGGAGAATCAAGCTAGAGATAGGACAAGAACAGTGCGGGTTCGTCAAAGATACCGGAACAAGGAATGCAATATTTATGCTCAGAATATTATCAGAAAGAGCAATTCAAATGCAGAAGGACGTGTACCTGTGTTTTATAGACTAAGCAAAGACGTTCAAGAAAGTATGCCACAAAGATCTGTTAGAGCTGCTCCGCAACCTTGAAATATTCAGGAAGGAAATTAGAATAATCAAAAATCTATATTGGCAACAAACCGCCTGCATACGGATAAAAAATAAGTTCAGCGGATATAAAAAATAGAAAGGGGTGCAAGGACGTGTCTTCTCACCGGATTTCTTCAACCTATACAGCGAGAGAATTGGAAATCTTACCGGGATTCATCATTGACGGCCACAATCTTCACAATATAAAATATGCAGATGACACAGTGCTGGTAGCTGACACGGAGAGGAAACTAGAAGGCCTTCTACAGAAGGTAACGGTGGAGAGCGAGAGCGAAATAGAGGGTTCAGTTCGACATACCAACCACGTACAACGGCCGAAACGTTGTAATAAATATGGCGACAAAGATGAGGACAATAGTCCGAATAATGTAAATAATTTTCATATGAAGTCATTCGAGGTCGCCGGGAGACACCAAAGAGTTTATCGTATCATTTATAACCAAACGAAGCAATAATTAGAAAAATAGAATGAAATGGGGATTTGGATATAAAGTGCAAATTCCTTTTTGATTTCATAATCGGGGAAGCTAAAAATCGAACTTTTCACCGGAAGTCACTGAATGCAGAATTAACCTTTATCATTTGTATTGTTGACAAACAATTACATTTTGGGAGATAAATTGTTACGTTAGGATAACTTCAATGAAAAAGGTGCGTTGACCTTAAATCTTAGATCATGTAAGGTCATTTTTTTTATTAAAATAGTCTTTTATTAATCCAAAAACTGACTTCTCTTGACTTCTAATGACCTTTGAGGTCAGCACACCTTTCCTATCGCTATTACTTTTACTGTATGACTATTTTTGAACTCTGGTCCCACGTTAAAAAAGGTTTGTACCGCATTAGGTTTGAGTGTGTGTTTTATTAAATAAACAAATAAATTTCTTTCAGGCGAAAAAAGAACGAAAAAGATTGGGCTTCTTTATGAATTTTTTTGTAAAATATAGCGCACTGAAAAATATTTTCAGATAAAAATTCTAAAATAGTCAGAATTATGCTTGATTTTATAAGCTTTTTTAAATATAGAAAAAAAAAAGAAAAAAAATATCAGTGGCTCTGCCATCATGACATTTTTCCTTTATAAGAAATCAACTCAAAACTTCCGTAAATAATTTCGTTTTAGACTCAGCTGTACAAAGCAAGTGTTACAGAAACCTTTTTAGAACCTGGGTGCCTCGCTTAGCCTGATTTCTTCCAAATGGCTTCAATTAAAAGTTGGAACATCCATCATGCAACAAAAACTTCGATCCTTCAGACTTCTGCAATGGAACTTGTTTAACTGACAAGCAGCTTCACCGACCTATCATCGAAGCAAATATATCAATAGTGGCAGGCAAAATGAAGGGCGTGTTCATTCCTTGGATCCCTATAATTCACAAAGACTTCAACTTTCACAATTTTAGTGACTTGTGAGGTTCAGTTTGTCTATGACACTCAACATGTCACAGTAATAATCTGTCTAGATCTTCTGCCTCGATCTATCTTTATGCTTTTCTTATACCCACATTTACGTTGTGTGTTCTAGAGCTGAATCATCAAGTAAACTTTTCCCCACTGGTGTTCAGTGGGAGAAGCGCTAATGTCATGTACCCAGAATCCCTGTCACACTAATAAACTATGTTTGGTTTCCGTTCCAAAATATTTTCCAATAATTACGTTTTAATTTTGTTTTTACCGTGGAAGAAGAAATATAAAATTATTTTCCCCAGACACTGCGAAGTATCCATGCTACTGTTTTGAAATGTGTGTTTTCTCAGCTTACGCAATAAACGAGAACTGGTATATTTTTTCTCTATGCCGTGTTCGCATTGTTATTCGAGTCCAGATATAAGACAAGGTTTGCAACGTTTTTTCGTTCACAATATATTTCTCGGTTGTACAATTAGAAATTATAGTTTGAAGATTTTTCCAGCGAATACAACGCATCGCTTGTAAATGACATAATGGCAGTAACTCTAAAATTTCGACGTAACAACAACGACTCGACACCCCAAGAAGCGTGACCAGAGTTTTTGTTTTGATTCATCGAATCCCTTACTTTAACAACACAAGTGATTGAATCCAGTATGTTACTTTTTTGGTTGATATTTTTTATGATCCAGACTTTTTTGTTTTTTCTTTCATTTTTCTAACGCGGAACTAGACGTGCAAGACAAGTTTTCACTGTGGGTACATTCAATCAGATGGAATTCGTTCAGTCACTGATTATTGGCAACGCCTTCAATGACTCAAGATGTTCATTTCTCTTTTTCTGCTTTTTCCCCAACCGTAAACACTTACCTGCTTTATTTATCTTTAACATTTCGATTTTGGTCTATAATATTACAACTTACCTCTTTTTATTCCCTGTAGTCACTGGCTTAGAAGTATAGCCCAACATTTTTAGTTGCCTCGTTTTCGCATTCAATGCGATTAACTGAACTATTTTTCTTTCTTATGTGACCTCAAAATCGGGACATATAGTATTAAAAAAACATTTTAACGTGCCAATTTTCATCGAAAATGAATAATCCAAGATGTTGCGACGCAAAAACAATACTTGCCTATAAAACTTACTACTTTACAACTACTGCTACCCCTACTAAGGATTTCTCAAAACGAGATGCGGTTACAAAAAGGAGTTAAGGGGGTTAAGCGATGTTTCTAAAACCACTGCAATCATTAAATAGTCCGAAACCACGTAAACGCAATTTTTGTGTCTTTTTAGCAAGAAATTCCAGAAAATCGAATATTTGAGTTGTACATCTATTCGTTCCTGTTGGATTTCCTTCTCATTCAGTTGTGAACAAGATTTGTATAAAGAACAAATTTCGTGCAAGACTGATAACTGAGAATGATACTGGGAGAAAATCTTTGACAATTCCAAAGTGTATAAAAATATAGAGATAATGAATAATTTCACTGTTCATTTTTTGAATTGTGCATAATGTATCTAGCATATCAGCAGAGGTCAATGCGTAGTAACAAATTTCATCAACTCGGCACATCAGGCTGAATTCCAGATATGACGATGCTCTACGATTAAAATTAACAAGTATTTCAGTGTCTGAAAGAAGTTCAATAAAGAGGGCGAGTTGACCTGTGAATCTACCTGTGGCTTGACGTAGACAACTTTTTGCGTGCTATCGTTTCAAGAGTGTCAATACGACAGTCATTCACGTCTCATCCCAGCGAAAAACTGAAACCTGTTTGGTGTTGACAGTAGATATATGTATTTGCTTGTTCACACTTTCTCTCACCCTCACTTTCTCTCTCTCACCCTCACTTTCTCTCTCTCTCTCTCTCTCTCTCTCTCTCTCTCTCTATATATATATATATATATGCACATATGAATGCATATTTCATTAAATAATATAGACAAGTTTTGTCTATTTATTTTAAGTAAGTTCCTTTCATATTGTCTGGTAAGTTTAATAACATTATCATTGAAAGACGTAAGGAAATTACCATATTTATACATGCTTAAATCCAATCTATGCTTTCGGCTTACATAAGCCATTATCAAAGATGACTATTACATTTCAATATATCAAGCAACACACGGACGAAACAATAATAATAGTCTGTTTTTGTTGCATGAAAAATTTCAAAGCAACTACAAACTCGTGTATACGAGACGCGTATATATGTCTGTGACAAAAAGAGCACCATGACACAATTCACTCCGCCAGACATTTGGAAACGGTATGCTGTACTGCTTGACATTCGTACCGGAAGCTCCAACACAAACATTCCATTGGATCTGATATGCCTAACAACTCGGTCCCCTAGGACTTACGGTCGTGGCCGAATGGGTAGGCAGGTCAGATCCAATGACGGTTCCCCATAAAATAAAAATATGTCGGGTTTAATCTATTTCCTAATATCAGCAGTGCGCATCCACTACCGAGAATTGCTGTTGCTGATGAGTCCCAAATATAGGACGAAACGGCCGTCCAGTGCTTTCTGCATTCTGTTGAGGTTTCTTTTAGACTCGATGAATTACTTAAGTATAATTATCAAATCCTCCTAATACTTTCTATCATATATATATATATATATATATATATATATATATATATATATATATATATATAAAAAAATTTTCACAGAGGAAATTGAAAAGAAATTGCGAATTTACAGAAATCAAAAAACCTTCAACTATTATAGAAGTGCAACAATTCTGGAAGATATTTGAAGTAGCTAAAAAGAATACAATCTCAATGCAGAGTAGAGTAAATGAGAACAAGAAAGAATGATGGATAAACCTGTACAAAAATAGAAGAATATAAACAAAAATAATGTTGAGCAGGTTCTACAAAACACCAAAAATAGAAATTCCAATTAAATGACAAGGTACGCAACTTCTGACTCTATCTTCAGTCCACTGATTTAAAATTCGTCGTCCTTCAATTGATTCCCGATCGATTTCATCTATTGTAATTAATTATCATTTTTAATTAATTTTATTCGGTAATTCGTTTTTAATTGATCAATAATTTTTTTTAGATTTTTTCTCGGCTTCAGAGAAAAATAAGACACTAAAAATATCACTAAATTCACTGGCTGCCTCAAGCCTCGTTGGGGGAATTTCTTGAGCAAATGGTAGAGGGTTCCCCTCATTCTGTCTGTTTAGAAAGGCATTTCAAAAGACAATATTTATTCCACTTTGAAAAGCGGTCATTGGTTCAAGCAATCTAGATGAAGAAGTTAAATTTTTTGCAAAATGTATTGAAATACAAACAACTATTGAAAGAGAATGCTGGTTGTTTTTGTCAAAATGGCCACTTAGAATCTGGGTGAAGTGTATAATAATTCCTCTCAATGATTTCCGCAATGATCAAAAGGGAAACATCGTCGATGAAGTGTTTGTTTCGCTTACTGCTGCTCGTGGGAGTGAATTTGCTTCCAAAACACATTTGAAATTTATCTCTGGCCCTTTATAATCAATCAATAAATAAATGACTTTGGAGGTTTTAATTTAAAGATGCAATAGAGTCCTGAATGAAATTAATATAATCGCCATCTGTAAAGACATTTTTGGAACAATTCACTTTCTGAAAATATTTTTTTCAAAATTGAAATAAAAAATTAAAACTCAAATAAAACCGATGATAATTATTTTTTAAAATTCTATTTTCACTAAATTTTTGACAAAGCTTATCTTAGTGTCTGATGGCCCAACTTTTAAATTCTCTATAGCATTGAGATACTGAAAAGCAGCTACATTTAAATTACAAAATACCAGTCAAAAATGAATAATGGCTGAATCGTCTCATCAAAATTGAAGATCATATTACATCTTAGGCCAACAGACTGGTGGTATCAAGAGTGGCGATGTAAAGCTACTAAAATTAAGATGAAGATTATGATATTGATAAAAACTTGATAATAACTGATAATATTTCATTAAATAAAAGATGTTATCAAATATAACAGAATTCTATGTTAATAGCTAGTCTCGAACAATAATTAATACGTAGCGAGAATGATGCATCATTGTGTCGCAGATTCAACTCATATCAGTTCATTTTACGGCCAAAGAAGCAAATGAGAAGATATTTAAAACCGTAATTTCCATTTATGTGTTAATCACAAAACGTAGCTGTCATCATTATGCACTTTTGTCAAAGTTCATTTGTGTAGAGACGTGTCGACTAATAGTTTTGTCGTGACCTTGTTAATGAAGTCAGGGAGAAAACAAAATCTTCTCAGTCATTATGATTTCACCATGAAATTTTAATAAAGATATTTCATTATATTCTTTATATAAAGGAACGCATTTTTCTGTTTCGTGAGGCAGGCGTAAAGGCCGAAACCTGCTTTGAAAAGAAACATTTATAGACGAAGGTCTGTTCCTCATTTAAATCATTTCATTTCGCCGTCTTTGTCAACTATGCCACATTTTGCTTTTGATTTCTTTTGATACCTGTTTTCTTTAGGTTAGACTCTTAACAAGTCCCGGATATAATCGTTTATTGTGCAATTTTTGCGCGGTATTGCTGTTAAACCAACTTTAAACGTCGACCTTGTGTGACGTCGAGTTGCGACGTGGGCGCCCTGATAAATACCTATATCGCCTATTGTCGCATCTTGTTTTATCTATGTTAGATGAACAAAAAATGAAGATATCATTATCTTTAATTATATGATAATTCTACCGATATAAACAAATTTCTTGGACAGAAAATGTTCGTCAGGTTATTTCAGTCGGAAGCGCATAATGTTGTTTGAAGGTCATGTGCACAGAAAATTCACAAGAGATTTGGGAAAATATCTTTTCCTGTTGAGACCTCGTTAATCAATCAACTTCTGGACATCCTAATCTGGTATGATGCGTCTTTTTATTGTAACGACTTTTCATGGAATAATGTCCAGGTTTTAATCAAGATTTTTTGTTGATATTTTTTATTATTTGTTCTATTTTTCTTTTATACAAAATTAAAAAGAAATCATCGTTGTAAGAGATATATTTAAAATTATAAATTTAAAAAAAATTATTTTTAAGAAATTTACTGTTCAAAATTTTTTATGTGGATGTACACAAGGATGTTATCACAAAATCTGATTTATAAAATTGGTTGTTCCTTTGTTGCTCGTTAAAGATTTAAATTTAGAATGAAAATCTTACATTTATATTTAATATTTTTATATTGCTGAAGATCAGGTACAAAGTTTCTTTTAATTAACATTGTTATTTCTCAAATAAATAAATAAAATAAGAACTACTCCATTCCATAAAAGTGGATCAGCCAAGGAAGCGATTATTTAATATTGAACAAAAGCGCCTTCAGTTAATGGGGATTTATTTCATGTCGTATTTGGTCATTATTCGTCTGATCTTTGCTGGTTTTAACCATAAATTCTCGTTCTTTATTGACGGATTGAATGACGCCATGCTTTAAAAAAAAATCCTTTAATTGGGATAATTAGCTTTTGTGCTGTCAGAAAAATTCTGTTAAGAAAATTGATTCCATCCAGTTACCTTCTTGAATAGGAATAAAGCATTATAAATTATTTTCAGTCTAATTATTTGCCATTCTCCAAGATTCAAACTTCTTCGTCCTAAGCAGAAAATCAAATGTAACGATTCCTTCGTTAGAATGACAACACTGGTCTTGGTCAAAGTTGAAAACAAGGTTAAAAGCTTTTCTTTTTTTTTTTTTTTTACTGTTGCTATTGTTTGGGCGTTTTTTAGAGGAGAGTGGTTTATTTACCCGCTCGATTTTCTGTTCAATATCATCGTATAGCAACGACAATGTTTGTTAAGATATCTAGTGAAAGAAAGGAGCATAAGGAATGTTGATTCATGACTTTCCAAATTATATTAGTGAGAAGTAAAAAAGTATTCTCATTTCAAATTCGAACTCAGACAAATTTCCTTTTTAGTGATACTAACCATTACGATACATTACAATCACACGCACGTAAGCACACGCATATAATGACATACGCACACTGAAACACGGAGGCAAAACCATTAATACATATACGAACTCTTTGCGAAAAGTATTCAGCCATTTTGAATAACTCGAGAACCAATCGTATAATGGGAGCTTGCTGCGCATGCGGAAACAGACACTACTGTAGGGTTACTCAGTCGGTAGTGAAATGCCACTGTACTGTTTACTATGTGATTGTCACATTGACAATTATTAAACGAATCGATTCTTCAAGGTTCTTGCAGGACAAAACGTAGCATCATTCAGGGCTGTTACCTCTCATTCCCCTATAGTTCAGATTTGGAAGTTTGTGATTTCTTGAATGTCCCAAACGCCGTTGACAAAATATGAAGAACTCATTGAGGCAGATAATACAGATTCCGAGAAAGAAAGAAAAGAAACAAATATTTTGGTAGGGAGCGCGGGATACTTGTGTCAGCTGTAGAGCAATGATTAGCAATCTAATCTCACACCTGTCATCATTAATGAAATGTGTTCGATCTTTGTTAGAGGTTTAACGGTTTTCATCTATTTTCTACGATTTTTATTTCCTTTTTTATTATTTTGTATTTTGCAGCATTATTTCAATGATTATATTAATTTATTTATAATAATTGATGTATTAATAAAAAAATGTTATATTTAAATTTCACTTGTGAGAACGAATTTAAAAAATGTAAATGAACATTGAATAAAAGAAAATCATTGAGTTTACAGTAACGAACAAAATGGATACTCATTTGAAGACGGCAAATGAACAAAAATGCAACCTCAACAAGCAGACGTTTGCATAAATGTATGCTGTTCAAAATAATATTACATCTTTTATCAAACACACAACAGAAAATTTTGTTTGAAAGATTTTAGTCTTTAATAAATTTTAAAATATCGTTATAGTAATTTTATTATTTTTTTATTTTCAAAATAATTTTTACATAATTTAATCATATTTTATTTCCCTTCCTTTTTCTCCCTTTTTTATTTTTTCATTCTTTCTTTTCCTCTCCCCTTCACATTACTTTGCGATATTATGGTAATTCTTTTTCTCAATATGCTTTTCTTTCACCTTTTCCTTCCTTTGAATTTTTATTTTGTCCATTTCTTGTTTCCCTTTTCATATTCTGCTTCTTTTATTTTATCTTCATTTTCTTTTGCGTCTTCTTTTTTTCTTTCCTCTTTTCTTCCTTTTAATTCTTTCTTTCCTCTTGTCATTTTCCTTTTTGCTTCTATTTTATCTCTTTTTCTATTTTTTCTATTATCCTTTATTTTAATTCCTGTTCAACTTTTCTTCCTTTTCCTTCTTTCGCTCTCTTTTTATTCTTTCTATCCTCTTTCTTTTCACTTTTCTCTTTCTTCTCTATTTCTTTCCTTTCCTCCACCACTTTTCTTTCTTCTTCTTCACAATTTCCCTTTCTCTTTTTATCCATCTTCTTTCGTTTTCTTTCTTTCTTTCTTTCTTTCTTTCTTTCTTTCTTTCTTTCTTTCTTTCTTTCTTTCTTTCTTTGCTTTATATCGCTGTGACCTCAGAGATCTCAACTCTAAAATCTTATGCGGCCGGTAATGATTATTTGCCTTTGAATTTCTCATTAACAAATTCGATTTCTTACTTTCTACTCACTTCCCTCTTCTTTCCTTTCCCATCTGTTTTCACTTTTGTTTATTTCTCATAGTTTCTCTTTTTTTTTAATAAGTTAACTTTTGTCTGAGACGTAGTAATCAATAATAATGAATATGGCACCAATCAAATGAAGACTGTCTGATTGTTACAGGTTGCTGATGATCGATCGGCGATTAAAATAAATGCTGGTATCTAACTTTCTGTTGAATACATTCATCTTTGTGTTGGAATTCTGCAGAGATAGGACAGGGTTCAGAAAACTATAATGAGACGGTAAGCACACGGTAATTGAGAAAAAATATAATATAAATGAAATACAATGATATTCAACAAAAGAAAAATTATTTTCGAAAAACGCTGTACACATATTCAACTTCGAAAAAAAAGAAAACTTCAGTTCAATAAAGATGGAAGCGATTGTTTACCCAGCTCAAGTGGGTCATGTTATGTTGTCTCTCAGGTCTGCGACCGCGGTTTTCATTATTAGGCTGCTGGTTAGTCTTGACAAATTTCCAAACTTTGTAGCCCAGGTAATTCAAATTCGGAAAACTACACGGCCACATGTTCTGGGTGAGGTGATTGTCAGGATTCTCAGACAAATATTCCTGTGATCATGTGGTCCATATTGGTGGAAATTAGTGAAAGTAGAGAAATCAGTCAGGAATTTTTTCAATCCAGGGATTGACCCCCGTTTCCAGCACCATTATGTATGCAGTGACCTGAGTCATTACCAGAGTAAGTGGGGCGTTATGACAAAGCATTCGCTGCTGATGGCTACCGAGGTCAACACAGACAACGTGGAGTTGGTGTGCATCATTGTGAGATCCAATCAAAGCCGACTGGCCCTCCTCTTATTTACTTGACAACTTTCAATGAGCTCACTATCTCCGAGTCGTTTTCGTTGGCGGCTAGTACTATGAGTACAGCGAGACTTTCCATTTTCTCATACTGGAAGCTGATATGTTAATGTATTAAAGTTTGTGCCCATTGCGCTAGATCTTCTTTCATTTAAGGATTACGAAAGTTGTGTTCTCAAATACCTGGTGTACCCGGGAATTAAAGGACAATAACACTAAGTTTATAATATTGATATCTATCTATCTATCTATCTATCTATCTATCTATCTATCTATCTATCTATCTGCCCATATCTATCTTAGATGGGTCAATGAATACTGGTGCAGAAAAAAGTATTTCTATATCTAAAACCGGCAAACATTTACTTGGTATAAATCACGAGCTCGCCCTTCTCCCACACGCACCCATAGGTAATAAACAGAGGGGATCGACAGATAGAGAGATCGATAGATATGGACAGCTTGAGATAACTTGTACAATATTATATATATATATATATATATATATATATATATATATATATATATATATGGTATAATAAAAACAAGGATGTTATAAGAACAGTTCTCGGTGTAAAATATAAAAAAAATATACAGAGTTAAAATAAAGTAAAAAAAAATTAAACCTAATAATTCGCACCGCCAGAAGATTGTGATACAGCCGCATAAACATCGAGGTTTCCACATGAAACTAAGTCGCGAAAAGGCAGTAATAGATGAGTATTGATTTGTTTATATATATAAGTTTGAGTTTTATAGAAAATCTACCAATGGTCAATTTTTATTTCCACCACGGTAACAAAATCAAATCTGGTATAATTATAGGATTTTATTTAAGAGCACTAAGAATCTGCAGCCCCCAATACTTACCTAAAGAAGAAATATACATAGAAAACACCTTCAAAACCCCCAATAATCTTATTACTTTATTCACAAGAGAAAGACATATAAAATATACGAAGCAAAAAAGATAACAGTATGACTAACAACAATAACGATGACAATAAACTAGATAAAATCAAACATATAATATTTTCTACTAACTCCATAATATCAAATATCAAAAACAATTTATACACTCTGAAGAACATCAAAATAATTACAACCACATCCAAAACTATTATGAATATAACCCAAAATACCCATAACAATAATAATTCTCAAGCAGGTATATATAAAATAAATTGCCAGATGTTCTCACAATACATTGGAGAAATTTGCTTAAATTTAAAGATCGTATCTATAAACACAAAATAATCTTATACACAATAATTTATCAAATGCATTAGTTATACATAGAAATACATTCAACGAGAGCTTTGAGCTAAAGAATGCCACACTTACTAAAAGAGAAATTAATTTAGAAGGAAAATTCTCGAGAATGTCGCTATCGAATTTTATCAAAATATAAATCTGTTCCACGGATTTTTTCAAATATCTCCATTGCTGAAAGAATTACTCCTTTTCCAAGAACAACATACGTAATTGTAAAAATGTTAAAAAATTAAAAGAATATAGTTATATTCTTAACCTGATGTTATTTAAAATATATAACACGTAATCCCAAACTAAAATGGTTTAAATACTTATTTGCATTGCATAAAAGCAAATATTCAAGAGCATTATTTACTCACTTTTGTTTATTAGACATTGAGTTTTTGGATTTAAAAATGTTGAAAGTCAATAAATTTTTTGCTCGTATATATATATATATATATATATATATATATATATGTGTGTGTGTGTGTGTGTGTGTGTGTGTGTAAGCAATCAGTTGCGCCCATAAATGAATATACCATTAACACATTTTTTTAAAAAAAAATACAAGCCTAATTTTCCTATCAATCAAACCTCGCTGCATTTTATTATTTTTAGTAGAATATTTTGCAAACAAAAAGGATGTTATGAAGAATGAAGGAAATCGGTGTCTATATTCATGTGCAAATCAAACAAGTAACATTAAGAAAGTGATATTCAAATAATTGGTTGTTAACTCAAGTTAACATTTTCTCAACCTAGTGAAAAATTTGAACACCTACCGAACGATCAGTTTGGTGACGTTTATTATTGAGTTGTCGATTATTCTGTCTTATGAATATTATAGTTTAATAATTTTAAATGTATTTTCGCCCATTGTTAGAAGTGAGATTTTGAGCCTATGTAAAAACTAAAGGATTTTTTGCAAAGACAAAGCAGGTTTTCCGATTTTCAGATTTGAAAGCTTGTCAATTCTTGCTAACTTTATTACAATACTTTTGTTTTGAAAAGTTAAGTCAGAAATAGAACCTAACCAATCAATAAAATACTTGTAAAATCCATAGGCTAGCAACTAATAGGTTATTCTAAACGAAAACGATTTATTTGGGCAGCATGGCGCATGATGAATGCTTATTATGAGAGACTCGGGAATATATAAATCAATGAAACCAACAAGTAGTAGCGGTCAGTTCGACATGGCTATTGTCGTACGATATCCAAGCTGGTCGGTGTAAACTTGGCAATAATAAAAGCAAGCAAATGCTTGAAGTCTTTATTTAAACATTCCTCAGCTATTAAACCGTTTCAGGCAGGCTTTATGCATGTTCATATTGGCTGGTTTTTGGTCGAACATGGTTAAGCAACAGTGGGTCTGGTCATATGTTCATACAATGGATAGGTTGCGAGGTGTCAAAAGTTAAAATCTCCTATGAAGATTGTCAATGTTCGAATATTCTGGCGTACGGAGAAATTCTTGAATTGCCGGGCGAAGAATGAGTGCACCTTAAATCGGCACAAGGTCCAATGGGATTGGATATAGAGACAACTTTTGTTGTGCCTTTAAGAGAATAAAACCCGCTTTCAAAAAATCTCACCCTTTACCGATGAGTGCCGAACATTAATCTATGATCTCGCTATAATGAAACTGTGATCACAACTTAAGTAGTAAAATGATTTAAATTTATATAAAAAGATAAAAATTCTTTTCAAAGAGGATTTAAATGCACTAAATATCTTGTGTCAAATATAGATGAGTGATAAGTTTGGTACACACATACGAACACGCGCACACACAAACAGACGCGCACCCACCCACGCACGTATGCACGTGGCTGTTGTTGAAAGTAATTGATCCGGCTCACTTCCTAAAATCTGATCTAATGATCACACACACACACACACATGTATATTTGGGCAGCGACCTTTCTTTTATACATCTTTCATCAAATACGGCCGTCAAGGAAAATTTAATTTATATTCACACACACACACACACACATATATATATATTATTTATATATTAATCTATATATATATATATATATATTTATATATATTAATCTATATATATATATATATATATATTTATATATATTAATCTATATACGTATATATATATATTTATATATATTAATCTATATACATATATATATATATATTAATCTATATATATATATATATATATATATTAATCTATATACATATATATATATATATAATCTATATATATATATATATATATATATTAATCTATATATATATATATATATATTAATCTATATACATATATATATATATATATATATATATATATATATATATATATATATATATATATATATATATAATCTATATATATATATATATATATATATATATATATATATATATATATAGTTTCCGCAGTTACTGTAGAGAAAAAACGGCATCCATCTTCATGACCAGTATCACTAAAAATGAATCTTGACACACGTGAATAATGGCCATAACATACTTTTTTTTTTATTGGAAACAAAGATTGCAAAATAAAACAGTTCTTTTTTTTTTTACATTGCATTTGTTTCGTATCATACGACATTATGTGGGACTACTTTTCGGGAATAAGGAAACGTTATATTGTCATTATTATCAACTCCGATCAAAGCCTTGACATCTTAAACAGAGTTGAGGAGTAATTCACTGAGTATCTTTCTAGTTTTACTCTATGACAAACGAAGATCGGTTTAATAAATAATAGCATATCTAAAGTTGTGTCTGTGTGTTTCCTGTCTTGCGTCCTGTTGACTTCAATTCAAATTTTCAACTTAGAATTATTTGTCACATTTCCATTTGTTATTTATTGGAAACAGATGTTACGTTGAAGACAAATTAATTTGATAACGTCGCCAATTAGTCGAGGCACTTTGTGTGTTTTGAGAAAGACAGAAAATACAACCACCACTTTTATTTAGCTGTCAAAAACGGACAAGATAAGAACCAACCGAGTTTTCACAATCCTCCAACAAAGGAATTCTTAATTTAACAGCACCAATAAATGACTAACAATATCACAGCACCAATAAATGACTAACAATATCCCGGTCGAAGCGCGTTATATCGTGGATCTATTTTCAGGAAACGATTGTATTTAGACACTTTGAAGCTGCTGATGAAGAAGAAACTTGGGTATTTTTTGTCAGTTTTGTCTTTTTTTCCCTTGGTCAGAAAATCAACCAGAGACACAATCAGACAAGAAACTGGATTGTTGGAAAAACTCATAATCACAGTCAAAACCGGAAAGTTGAAATGATATGAACATTTCATAAGAACCAACAATCTTTCCTCTGCCATCTTTCGAGATTTCAACTTATATATATATATATATATATATATATATATATATATATATATATATATCATAACATCATTACTTTATGGTGCAGGATTTTGGACTCTGTAACAACGATACATCAACCAACTCGTTGCCTTCCACATGATTTGTCTACGTGCGATCTGCAACGGAAAACTGGTTGATCGCATTAGAATCAATGAAGTTCTGAATAAATGCAACATTACAGGTATTGAAACCATCCTAATGAAAATCCAACTCATGTGGACGGGGCATCTTTCTCGTATGAACGATAGCAGACTTCCAAAGCAACTCCACTTTGGCCAGATCATAACAAGAAGGTCAGCTAGAAGGTCACTCTTGCGTTACAAAGACAAATAGAAAGACGATCTGAAACGACGCAGCATCCCCTTTTCTTCATGGGAAAACAAAGCATCGAGTTGTCGCCTGTCCTGCTTTTCATCTAAACGAAGGAGTTCCATCTGTCTAAAAATTTGCAAAACACCCGCAGGCCTCGGGAGACACATGCATGTCCATAAAAGTTGGGCATCTCTTTATTTATAGTCCTCAACGAGAGAGTCCACCATATATATATATATATATATATATATATATATATATATATATATATATATATATATATATATATATATATATATATCTCATTCGACTGAAGTTAAGATTAGAGTAATAATCTGCCTTTTAGGAAATCTCGTACCGATGGCAATTTATGATTTTGCTTCTTTGAAGATTGAAGTAGGTGTATTTTACTATTTAATAAGTTAATCCAAAGTTTACACAAACCCAGCAGTATGGATCACGAAATGTGATTTGCTTTCTATTTTTTTTTTTTTTTTTTGTTACGGCACTTGAACTGTCAGAATTTGCTGCTATCGAAATGGATTTAAAAATTTCTGTAATACTGCAATTGACGGTATAGAAATCACCGATTCCATTCCAACCTTAAAATTGTGTGTGTGTGTGTGTGTGTGTGTGTGTGTGTGTGTGTGTGTGTGTGTGTGTGTGTGTGTGTGTGTGTGTGTGTGTGTGTGTGCGCGCGCATGAGCCAAGAGTTGACTACTGCAAAAAACAAACAAAACTCGTATGTTTATGTTGGTGAATTTAATCTTCTGAAACACACACACACACACATACATATACACACAGGCAGACAAAATGCTATATCCACTCACATATAACGCGATTAATGCTTATAAAATCTGAAGTTATTTCTAATTATTTAATTAATGTCTGTAAACTAACATGTGAAAATACTTTATTTTGGCTAATATTTATTTTTTACTATATCGTATTGAACTCCCGACCTTTTCTCAAAAAAGAGTCAGAAATATCTTTCGGCTTTTATGTGAGCAACTGAACTCACCTGTAGTCATGTTTTCCCCGATACCGTAGACTCTCAGTACTTGTGCTTCGTTTAGGTCCATAATAAAGATTTAATGTAAATAAGTGAAGAGCTTATATGCCAGCCAATAGAGTATATTGTATGAGTTGCTATTGTAAATTTGGTTATTTTACAGTTGAATAGACAGACTAACAATTACCAAATGATAAAGCATCGTAAACGCCTACTTAAACCCATTTTGATGCTGAATCTCATTAATCCGGCACTTCATGTGGGGCAGCCTTTTATTGTGAGCACATGGCAGTCATTTCAGTCAGGTCGAACAGAAATGTTTCACAGTGAGCGAAAAACTGCTGTCATACGCTTTGCCTAAGAAGAAAGTTTAAAGGATTACACTTAGGATAAAGAAATGAATGAATGAGACGAGTTCAGGGGAGTGAAGGGCTGAAGATACTCGATGACACATGAGCTTCGGATTAAAAGGTGAAAAAGGTAGAGGAATGAAAAAACGAAACGTCGATCACAATTGACCTTCAATATCAATGGAAACCCAAAGGATCCGTTAATATTGAGACCATCTGACCAGTTGATATCCGAAAAGAAATTAACCCTTTTTTTTTCAAAAAAAAGATTTTTAGGTTTAAAGTTATATGTAAATGGATTGGGATGGGCTACTGTATTGGAGTTAATGCTTAAATTGACTTTTTAAACACGTGAGACGTGGAGGAATTGTTTGACGTCATAAAATTAAAGGACACCCATTATTATGCAGAGATAGGTCAATGTAAATTATCAAATAAGAAAATCATAGATTTATTTCCACAGACCAGTATATTTATTTCCTAACCTTAGTTTAATTTTTCACAGGGTCACACTAATGCACCATCCAGTGAGGATCGAACTCTTAACACTTGCACTTTTAAATCAAATATTTTATATCATTAACTTTACTAATTTACTTTTTGTATGAATGATTCATTGTAATATAAATTAAACTGCATCACGTATTTGATTTAAAAGAACTGATTCGATGAGCAAATTTTCGGGATAACAACTGAGACATTACTCTACTTATTGAACAATTTAGTTCATGCAACGTTGACTGATAAATTCCTACATTAAAAAAATTCTTAAATTGCCATATTATTAAAAAAGCTCTCACTTAAATTTTAGAAAATTCAACCTTAGCGTTCCGACTGCATGCTCCACAATTTTGTATCTGTTATCAATAACACATTAAAAAAAAAAACAAAAAAACAAAAAACAAGACATATTTCGATTTGCATTATATTTTTTCGTCTCGGATGCTACCTGAAATTTATCAAAAAGAAAATAATTTCCATATTTTGAGGATGAGCGGAGAACTAGTCGAATGTTCTCGCATATTTAAGAAGACCTAACACAGTTTAATTTAAAAAAAAAAAGGGATCATAACATTCATCGAATGATTAGTAGGTTAGTGCATCTTTAAAATTTAATTAGCGAAGGGATTTCGCCATTTTATATCATTAACTTTACTAATTTACTTTTTGTATAAATGATTCATTGCAATATATATATATATATATATATATATATATATATATATATATAAAAGAAATATGTTGTAGTGGTTCCAACGAGAGAAAAGTATGTATGAGTTTGTCTATATTTCTGAGATGAGGTATTATGTACAGTATTTACATTAGTCGGACTATTGTCCTCATCTTTGTCGCCATATTTGTCACAACGTTTCGGCCGTTGTACGCTCCGGCCTTCTTCAGGTGGTTGGAATTTCGAACTGAACCCTTTATTTCGATCGCTGGGGTAGACTGTTCTAATTCCACGTGCCATGTTTGATGGATGTCAGTTATCAGTTATCTCCTGCTAATTTTCCCTCTGAAAGTTCTCCACTGCCTTAACCAGGAATTGAACTCACCTTCTTTGGGTCTGTCACTGGATCTAACCAACGCCTTTATCCACTGTGCCATGTGTTCCTGGTTAAGGCAGTGGAGAACTTTCAGAGGGAAAATTAGCAGGAGATAACTGATAACTGACATCCATCAAACATGGCACGTGGAATTAGAACAGTCTACCCCAGCGATCGAAATAAAGGGTTCAGTTCGAAATTCCAACCACCTGAAGAAGGCCGGAGCGTACAACGGCCGAAACGTTGTGACAAATATGGCGACAAAGATGAGGACAATAGTCCGACTAATGTAAAAGTATGTATATTAAAAAGAAGAGGGGTGCCGCAAACGTTTTTGGTTGTAATGTGGATTTATTGAGAAAAAATATTTTACTTTGTTTTACATAATTTCACGACACGTGTTTCTGGTCTGGTCTCGCAACCGTCTTCAGGTGAAAGTGGAGATTTTTACATATTATTAAAAATAATTAATTTTTCTTCATGTTCAATGTGGAATATTCTCGATATGAGACATTCTGTTTGTGTGTTGGCAATCCGAATTTTCTTTCTAGAATTGTCAATGAATTTATTATTATTAATTATATTAATTATTTTTAATAATATGTAAAATCTCCACTTTCACCTGAAGACGGTTTGAGACCAGACCAGAAACACGTGTCGTGAAATTATGTAAAACAAAGTATAATATTTTTCTCAATAAATCCACATTACAACCAAAAAACGTTTGCGGCACCCTCTTCTTTTTAATATATATATATATATATATATATATATATATATATATATATATATATATATATATATCAGGCCTGACGATTGCATATAGCATGAAACAGACTTCTATGTTCATTTTATATATATATATATATATATATATATATATATATATATATATATCTGTAAAGAAAATTAGCGATAAAGTGGAAAAACTATGCGTGTGGTGCGTTTTGTCTTTTACGACTTCATCATTTTTATATCGATGTATCGATACATGTACACGAAGGACGCTGAAATTTTAAACTTTTACATTTAATTTAAAAAAAATATTTTCTTGCATATACAGGGTGTATCAAAATACTTTTACAAACTTTGGGGCGGATTCTTGACGCCCAAACTAGGTCAAATGTTCATATAAACATGTCTGAAAATCATTTGTTTTTGAGTTATTAAGTTTAAAGAAATTTTACGGTGGTTGGCGATGTGTTCCCATGTAGACTAGGTTACATTTGTCATTCGTGTAAATTTGTGGCTAGTCTACTGTCTTCAACGTTTAACGAGTGTAGTAGTGATTTAACTGACAAGTGTTCCGTTTAACGTGAGCAGGCTTTACATAAGGCCGTGCGAATGGTCATAGACGCGAGACAGGATCCCTGGCATCTCAAACTATGGATCGAGTAAGACAGAGATCCGCTCGTACGCTTGACCACGAAGAACATATTTTGCAGGCTGTCGGTGACGATCCAGGCTTCAGCACACGTCAAGTTATCCTAGCATATCGTACATCGTATGGAGGGTACTTCCGGAGCAGCTCCTGTATCCGTATCATTTGCAACGTGTACAGGATCTTTCGCCCCGTGATCACTCACCACGGGAGAAATTTTGCCGATGGTCTATTGCACAAACTGCCGATCCGTTTTTTGTCTCTTCAGTCTTGTTCACGGATGAGGCAAATTTTGGAAGAGATGGAATAACTTTCACAACTAACATTTGTGGACGGATCGGAATCCCCATGATACAATACAGGCTAGACACCAACATCAGTTTACTATTAATGTGTGGGCTGGAATTGTAGGTGACTGTCTGGTAGGTCCATGAGTTCTCCCAGCACGTCTTACAGGAGCTTACTATAGGGACTTTAGTTCGAACACACTTCCAGACCTGCTAGAGGATATACCCCTGCTAATATGAAAATGCATATAGTTCATGCACGATGGGGCTCCAGCACATTTTAGTCACATTGTTCGCGATGTACTGGCTGATATCTACCATGATGGATAGGTAGGGGAGAACCGGTTCCATGGCCTGCACGTTTTCCCGACTTCAATCCTTTGGATTTTTATCTGTGGGGCCATCTAAAGCAATTGGTTTATGCAGCAGACATTAATAATGTAGAGACGCTTCATCAATGTGTCATGGGGGTCTGCGAAACCATTCGACTCCGTGTGGGAATATTTGAAAGGGTCCGCTAGTCGATGATCTGACGGGTACATGCGCTGGTAGAAGCAAATGGAGGACATTTGTTATGAGTTGGTATGTTGAGGTAAAATGATGGCCTTTTGGACATTTATTTATATGGACATTTTACCTAGTTTGTATAGTTTAGCCAATTTCATTTCTCCCTAGAAAGTGTAATGTAAAAACTTAGACGTAAATTTACTGAGGATAATCTAGCGAAAGAAGCACTTTCTATACACTTAGTCTTAGTAAATTGCTTTCTCTTTTAATTAAAGCAGCATTTTTAAATCGAAATTATGGTCAGACTCATTACGGTGAACAACTAATGTATTGTGTCTACTCTTTTGTAAAATATCCTTTTTGTTTTCATATAGAATGTATATATTATACCCCTCAAAACTACATTAATTGACCTTGTAGATAGACTAAACATAGAATAGAATTTATATACAATAGAACTCATACAACAGAATTCATTTATGAAACAGATACTAATAGAATAAGAGCTACAAGGATGCATAACGATGACAACACCAACGTAAGGAAATATGTGGAACTGGAAATTTATGATTTACCATTCCTAGATATTATGTTACACCGTACTGACAATAACCTAAAACTAAGTGTCCATCGCAAATCAACTAATAAAAATGAACTCATAAATTTCTATTCTCACCATAACAGCAAAATAAAATCTAGAATAATTATCGGATTTTATTTAAGAGCACTCAGAATTTGTGTCCCTCAATATTTACATGACGAGGAAGAATACATTGAGCATATTTTTAAGCTGTCCCAATACCCTAAGTATTTCATATTCAACGTGAAACAAAAGCCTAATAAAATATTTAAAATTATTCTGATAAATCCAACGAATCAAATATATTATTCTACCTATCACAAATACAATTGAAAATAATTCATCTAAGCTAAACATAAAATGTATTAGAAATATTTCTAAAACAATAAAAGACTAAATTAATGCAAAACAAACTAATCATATGCTAAAACTTGAAGAAGGAATTTACTCTATCACCTGTAACAACTGTCACAAGGAATACATAGGAGAAACATCAAAGAATTTAGACAAATGATTATTTGAACACAGCAGGTACCTTTTACAAAAGAACAAACTCAATGCTTTAGTTGCTCACAGTAATGTGTTTGACCATAATTTTGATTTTCACTTTGCCATGGTTTTTCCTATCATTGTTCTGGTATATAGAAATTTATATATAATTCTGTCGCGCACACACACACACACACACACGCGCGCGCACACACACACACCACACATGCACACACACCCATATATATATATATATATATATATATATATATTGTGTGGATTCAGGATGAAATCCGGTCTCCAATGAATGACAAACGCAGGAATAAAATATAACAAATAAATGTATTTACACAATAATACAATTGATAATACTGTTAGTAAATCCAGAAACGCGGTTAGTAGCAACAAATATATATATATATATATATACAGTCTGGTAAATCCAGTCTCGAAGTAGGACTTCCTTAGAGTCTACGTGCTCGCAGCTATGACTTCTACTAGCGGTTACCTCACACTATTACTCTACCTCCAACTCAATCACAATCCCTCAGTCTCGCTACTCTGACTGACTCTGGGTATTTAACAGCAGTAGTCCAAGTACACACTGGTCGAGTCCACCTGTATGAAAAAGGGGTGTATCCCATAACATATATATATATATATATATATATATATATATATATATATATATATATATATAGTTAAATCATACATTTTAGATGCATCAAGGGAGGTCTTCAGTGATGCACTGTTCTCATCGCTGATTTCGGGTTTCGCATCATATCGGCTCCAACAGCAACCCCGACCTGATTCTAGACGAGTCAGGCCGCCTCCTTGAATTCGTCGAGCTAGGTTCCGCGACATTGCATAGAATATATAAATATACATACATACATACATACATACATACATACATACATACATACATACATATATTTTACAAATTTCCAAGCGGATAGAATCCAGGTAGAACTCAATGTCCAGGACAGAGTAAGAATATAATAAAAAAGCTTAAACACTAATATTCCATGGTTATAATTTATTACATTGGAATCGTAATTACGATCCAATTCATCAGATCTACAAATTCAAAAAAGAAATCGAAATATATATATATATATATATATATATATATATATATATATATATATATATATATACAATAGCGTCCAAAATTAAGGAACAAAATTTAAGAATTCGATATCTCAAAAAATAAAAGTACAATTTTTCTGAAATTTTCACTAAATGTGAACAAATGGCAGTTCAGTTGTGCTTTAAGTCTGTAAGTTATTTAGAATGATACAGAGAGAGCTATGATTTATTGAATTTTTTACTCAAATATCAAAATTAAGGAAAAAATCGGGAAATATGTGAGAATAATCCAAATGTCTGATAAGCGAGGTTAAGATAAAGATTAGATTTCTTTCCAGTTTGCGTGAAAGTTTTTTTTTTTTTTTGACAATTACCTTCAGCATATATAAGTTAGGGACAGAGATTTGTCTGTTTGCAGAACTACGAAAAGAATGCAATGCAAGAAGATCTGCATGTTCATGTCGAGATGAAAATGATGCATTGTGCATTTCTGCTAAATTCTTGGTTTTGTTTGGGAAGATCTACTTCAACAGACTCCTTCAAAAGAACATTAACCGGAATGGTTAATCTCCACTTAAAAAAGGCTTATCAGAAAGATTCCAGTCATCATCACATTTTCTTTAATATAAATTAGAAAATCGTTATGATAGGGCGTCTGTACACAGAACAAACATTCTTTATTGTCTCTGTTGCATAACTGCTTTGATGAAATGTATACAGATGCACTGGTAAATATACCGTTCATTAAAGCCTTATTCTGACGTGGAAGGCAAGGAGGGAGACAAATGTTAGTGCAAAATATAAACGCGACACAGTCTTTTATTTTTAAATATTCAGGCTGAAAGCCGAAAATAAATATAGTCTTTAAGAAATAAACGGAGCGTCTACTTAAATATGAGTATCCATTAAAAAAAATAACATTTAAAATAATAAATCTGTCGGATAAATAAATAAATCCATTATTTCTTTACAAATTGTTTTTGTTTATATTTGAATACGAAACTGAGCAGAAATGAAATTTCAAGAGTCAATGACAAGAAAGATTTCGCTTGAAGTTACTATTCAGCCTTGCTTGATCAACAAAAGTTTTTCGTGTCCGCCGGTACATCGGATCTAACGACAGCTACCTCTACCGAGGGGAAGACAGGTTCAAATACTGCCGTAAGAAGCATATATTTCTTTAATAAGATTTCTCGAATATTCAAACCGATAGACGAAAATAAATATACTGTTTAAAAAATAAACAGAGCGTCTACACAAATATGAGTACGGCCTAAAAATAACGTTTAAAGTGATATATATATATATATATATATATATATATATATATATTCAGTATCAGCGATAGGGCATATTTAAATATAAGCGTTAACATTGAGGTCAACACTAAGTGGCAATAAAGTGTCTTTATTCTTCAACGCATATTATTATTCCGAATAAAATGTTTGAAATATAATAGTCATGCTAAGGAAAGAGTAAATTTGAAGTTCGAAGGAAATCACAATAAATGAAAAAAGAATGAAAAATGAAAAAGTGTTAAGAAAATAACCAAAAGAAATAAGGAAAAACAAAGCAAAAAGAAAGAAAGATCTCAGAAAGAAAAATAGAAAAAGGAAGAAATATAAAAATGAGAAAAGTAATTTAAAAAAATTAGGAGTTGGAAAAGAAAGAATTGAGGAAAAAATTTGAAAGAAAGGAAACAGAAATAAAATACAAAAGATCTCAGAAAGGAAAAAGGAAATGAAACAAAAGAAAAATGTTGATTTTTAAAGTAAAATAAAAGAAAGTGAAAAGAAAGTATTAAGAGAAAAAAAATATAACCAAAGGGACAAAGAAAGAAAAAAGAAATAAGGATGGTTTGAAAGAAAGAAAGAAAGAAAGAAACGAATGATTGATTAATAAGAAAAGGGAAAGACAATCGGTAAATCTTACGTTCAATTTCAATAAGTTGCCGAAGGTGAGACGTACAAACAACAAAGTTTTTCAGAATCGAACTGCACCAGCGTCTGTGACGTCAAACTCAAACTTTGACCCAAACGACGGAATACTTCCTTTTACAAAAAGTATAGAGAACACAAAAACTGTCTGTCTGTCTGTCTGTCTGTCTCTCTCACACACACACACACATATATGCATATGGATAGAGCAATAAATCTGTAGCCTGACACGAGCTGAAATTTGATCTGAAATTTTCATTGTATAATTTTCGATTTAGATGATTAATGTACTTGACTGAATTAAGTCCATTGACTCGGAAGGAGATTATGTTAAAAAAAAATAGATGCATTAGCCTACAGACATATGTAAATGATACATTTTTGGCTCTTGAACCATATTGCATGAATTCAAAACCAGGCTGGAATTGGTGAGACTAATTTGACGAAGCTTTGACATGAGCCAGTCAGAATGCATTTGCGTGATAGAATTGCGCTGAAAAAAGAAATAAGAAAAAGAAAGAACGAAATGAACGAAAGAGAAAAGGAAGGAAGAAAAAGACAAAGCAAGAATGAAAGAGAAATTCAAAAAGAAAAATGCTAAAAGAGAGAAAGAAAGAATAAATAACAAAAAAGAAAATGTGAAATGTGTGCGTGTGTGTATGTATGTGTGTGGTATGCTCATACACGTACATAAATACATATTTCAACATAAAAGATATATTTAGATCTTAAGGCTCATCGTTTTAATTCGATATTAAGCTGGAACTGGTGGCACTCAATTTAGGTTTATAAACTGAGCCCTTGTGCCAAACTAGTGTAGCCTTTTGAAACATCTATTATAAAATGACTTTTAACAAGTTGTCTCGTAAGCCAGAGTTGCTCCATGCAAACCGCAGTAGGTGGCTGTTACGTTAAATTAGGATTACCCCATGTCGAGGCGACCGTTTCTAATCTTAGTGCAAGATACCTTATTAAACCGGAGTAAGGATCTGCTAGATTGGCTTGCAAATGACCCACAGCTAAGTGATTATTTAGAGAATTTTATGTTTCTAAAAGTTTAGATGAGTAAAGCTAAATAAGGATTCATTGCGATTTGCCAATCTTCCAATTGGAAAAGGTCTTCCTGTTTATGATATCAGCATTCGAATCTTGGGCGTTAGTCGCTAACCTTTGACACCAATTTCTCATTACGCAATACTTGATGGGCACATATATAGCTACTCAGAAAAAATAAGCAGAAAACGTCACATTGTTTATTATATAGATACGATGTATAATCCCAATGTTGTGTGTTTTTGAACAACGTGCGCAAACCAAATGTGGTCTTTCAATGTCACTCCTCTTGACTTGTATCTTTTGTGGGCTTCTGGAGGAATAGCAGGTAAAGGAATGTAATGTCTCGATGGATATAGTAGAAAATCGATACTAAATTTTCATGGTCAGCTCCCCCGAACTTTTGGATAGCATTATATATATATATATATATATATATATATATATATATATATATACACTTGTCTATATTATTTAATGAAACATGTATGAATGAATATATATATATATATATATATATATATATATATTGTCTGATCAAATTAATTGCCTATTTTCCAGTTATGTCCACGAATATTGTAAAATTCCCATATGTTCGGATATCAACAAAAGAAAATAAGTCATTTGGAAAATAATGTTACATTTTTGAGGACGAAATAAAACTAAATGAAAAGTCAACAAACATTAAATTTATTTCTCAAGAAAATAATCATTGTTATTACCAACGATTGAAGGGCGACATGAAACTGATTATTTTATTCCTTCTTAAAAGACTTTAGGATTCTAAACGAAAAAAATTTCAATAATGTTGGTATCTTCACAACTTCTATCGGTTTTGCAGTTAAAATAGTGTCTCAATGTGAATTCGAAGGCGATAGTCCATTGTGTCGAGAGTCTGTAGTAGATTCTCCCAAGCAAAAGTTTGTCACCTGTGTTTCTCTTACTGAATCTCTATTGATATCATTATTTTGAAAAATGATAAATTTCGTGTTGATCTAATATGGAATTTAGCGTGTGACTTTTCCCCTTTATTCATTCAATTTATGAATAGCAAAATCCCTTTGTACTTGTCAGGTTCTCAGTGATCATATTAATGAAAAAAAAATCTCATCAATCGCTCAGAAAATCCTTATGTAAGTGGAGATTGGCTTGAGATGTTGTCAGGCGGAACCCTTTTAACAAGAAACAAAACAATTTTACAGTGGGTTTTTCTTGTTAACGAGGATTTCGACAAATAAATTTATTTTTTGCTATATTCGAATGGTTTTTATTCTCTCTTTAAAAAGGTAAAATTAATTTCTGAACAAACTCTTTCCGTTCAATGTTGTCTGGTAGCAGATTTAGTTTCCCAAGTTTAGTTTAGTCTGATACAAGGCCAAATGTGAAGTAAAAAGTCAGGATCGAACTCGCTTTTGTTTGTGCGTCCAACTTAATTAGTATTCCACTACACAGTGCCCAGATTTCACCTGTCCGGTTCAGTAAAATTTCTGATTGCTTCAATATTGAGGTCTACCAAATCATAAAATAAAACCTTAGGCAAGCGGTCAAAAGTTGGTCCTGGCCTATTTTGAGTTAGTTTATTATAATCAATTCCTATTTTTGTAAGATAAAAACTGAAATTTAGAAAATAGCGTAAATACTGATTTGACAATTTTTCCTGAAATTGCGGCAAACAAAAGGAATCGCTTCTTCACCACTAAATTGTATCAATAAGTAAATTCTCATAAGTTTAATCTGTTTCGATCCTTGTTGATAGGCGAGAAGTATTTTAGTAAGGCGATTACTGAGAATAACAGAAACCATATTTCCAGAAATGGTAACTTATCGTCGCATTGTATCCACTGTTTCTTCTTTCAGTGTCATGTAATCAGTCCTAAGAGTCACCTTGAAGAGACAGACAATGAATAATTGTCCTAAGCATTTAAAGGGTGCGAGCGATGATGAAAGTTGTGGTGGTGGTGGTTGGGGGCCCATTTATGGAGTGCCAGCCAAGTCAAGACAAGGACCTTATCGAAGTAAAACGTGCTGAACGATGGTTGTGCCTAATAAGCAATTAAAGTGAGAAACAAAGAAAACCATTCTTTCCTTGATATATATATATATATATATATATATATATATATATATATATATATATATATATGGGGGCATACATATGCTATTGAAGTCAAAAGTTTACATATACCTTAACTAAATGCCTTCAAATTTTTCACAATTACTAACAATCCACTTAAAGATTCCGTTTTAAGATGGCAATTTCAAGAATGGGAAGCAATAGTAAAGATAAAATTTCAGTTTTTCTTTCTTTCTTTTCATTCGTAATGAGTCAGACGTTTACAGACACTTAGTATTTGTTAGCATCGCCATTAAACTATTTAACTTGACTCAAACATTTTGGGTAACCTTACTACTTAGTATTACTCTTTCGAACATACAATACAGCATGTGGTAGTTTGATAAAGAAAATGAAAAAATGCGCTGTGCTCATCACATTAATCGACAACCACAGCGAGCTTCAGAACGTACTGCTGATTTCTGGCGAGGACGTATCATCCGTAGACAAGTGTTCAGATAAAAGGACGGTCGAGTTTCGCGGCCTCATCAATCACGACCTCAACAAATCCATGCAGGTAATTCCCAAGCAGATAACGGTGTCAGAATCCATTATCAAACGTTTTGTGCAGAAGGTACAAAAACACAGGAAACCAAGCTCAATTAGTTGGAAGATACTGGCGTGCGTGGGTTGCTTTTTGACAAATTTGTCCAGAAGTAGAACAGGTGGAATGACTGGCGACCCTTTGAGATTCCCTCGGGTTCTGAAGCACCGTCGAGTCGGAGGCCAAAAATTGCCCACCCCCATACCTAACACTTATTGAAAACCGCAATCGAGGACTGGTGGCCAACATAAACATGAGCCAGACATTCAGTTTCGAGACTGCATCGAGATTGTTCACGAAGCTGAGGGCGTTTTTATTAAAAAAAACAATGATGTTTTTTTTAAGTTGAACACTTGTATACATTTTCTTAATGTAAAATATACCGTGTTTTTTTTTCTTTTGAATATGTTTATTTTTCTTTATGTTGTAATTTATTCTTAATTAAATGGCGCACTATGTAGAATAAAAACTTCCGAATAAAATGACGTGTTAGACTATGGATTATTGATCGATGCATTTAGCTTTCTTGAAATATTTTCCGGATGTTAAAAAGCCTCATTTATGTTTTTGCTCTAGAAAAAAAATCAATTCTGACTGAAGAAAAAATTTAAAGTCAAAGTAATTTGAGGAATGGGTGAATGACATTATAACCGAGAATAAACAGTGAATAACATTGAAATAATTTAAGAGGCACTGATCTCCAACCATTTTTAACGTGGTCTCGCCATCTTTTTTTTTCATTTAAAATTGTTTCATGCTCAAGCTTTTAAATACGTTTATATTTAGCAAATATTTAAAATACCGTGATAATAACGAATTCTATAATAGAATAATTAATGACTTTCTTTCGACATGTAAAAAAACACTTCAATATTCTTTCCTTAAATTGCCTAACGTCCCAAGCTTCGTACACCATTGAAAATATTTTCCCGCCTAAAATTTTCGTTGATGTTTGAATTAGTTAATCCTGTGTCTACTGAATGAGAATGGCACTGCTTGATCCTACAGTTTGCTAGCTATTGTAAAAATGGTGCTGTTAATTAGGAACAGATGATTTATGCACCCTACCAAGGATCAAAATGTTGCTCACCGGCTTGGGATCATAACGTAGTGGCCACTGGTAGTGGTAAAGGTAATATTAGTCGTTTATTTATAAGGAAACATTCGGCATTCATTGACCAAATGGCGAGTGCTTCTTTCGGTTGAAATTTATATTTTTCTAATAAACAATATATCAGGAAAATAGGATTCTCAAGTCCATTGTTATCGCCCTTTCCAATATTGATGAGCGCTTCCTTCCTAACCTTTTGTTCGAAATAGTGTGGAACGTCAACATCTTGATTATGTCATTATTTAATCCTCGAGTTACATGTGTTATTCATTGTAGTTATTGAAAGGGCAGAAATAATGTGATTTCTTTTATTTAGGACAGTTCTTTATTTGTAATTCTGTAAAAAAGATTCCAATTAATCACGCAATTAACAGAATCAATGGATAAATTGCTCAAAACCTGCATATTGATATAAAATCTATTGACACTGGTACAGATGCAAGATAAATTGTGAATTATACTAATGACTTTATTAACAGCCTGGAACCAGCGGATATACAACGTCATTATAACGTATATGTATTTGCGAAAGACATCAAAACTTTGGAAATCATTAAGACTTTGAACTTTACACCTTATAAAATAGTATTTAATAAAATCTTTCGTTTTATTAGAGAGAATTGATATAAACATTTGATAGTTTCTTTGTTGCATGAGAGTGATGCGTTGTTCCCAGTAGTCGGTGTTCGAACTGTGGTAAAAGCCAAGATTTCAGCTGTTAATTTTCTCAGAATATTCACTCAGTCTTTTTACCAATTCAGTCTCAATCAATGTAAGATCTGCTTCATTTTCATGACTTCTTTGACAGCAAATAAAAAGATCAAATCGACATTTAGCGTTTCTGAATGTTATTTTTGATGAACAAATTCTTCCAGTGATGGGAAGCCATATGTAGATCGGCGTTTTTGATGAGAAAGTAAATTTGATGGAGAAAACTGAGAAATGTCATGGCCCCAAGTTCGCGACAATATTTGCATTTGTGATTTGTGTAACTGCATCGCACAATTTTATTTTCGGCAAAATCATAGGCACGCACTGTCGACATATGGGAGATGAGTGCTCTTCCAACGAAAATTATTATTAGTTTATTAGTTTTGCAATAAAAAAATCATTGAAAAAATTCCAATTAACGTCTCGACATATCGTCAAATCAATTTATTTTACACCAATAATATTTGGGACTAAGACTGATGTTAAAATTTTCAGCGTCCTTGATAAAACCTTTTATTCAGTAAACAATTATTTTCCTGAACTTGTATGATCTTACACTCCTTTTTAAGTAAATCGCGTGCTTCATTATAGATCTGTTTTTAATCATGAATTATCTGATTAGCAATATTATTATTATTATTATCATTATTGTTTCTGTTGTTGCTTTATAGCACCGATATATGCTAAAGGGAAAATTATTTTTCTGGTAAAATATTAGAGTCTCTTCTCGTATGATATCCAAGTATTGGATTTGGTAGCAATATGTTGTACAATTTGTGCTTGTATAAAGGACTCACAAGAAAATTATATATATAAAGTGTTTCGACTAAGTATTCTTTCGAATATATGCTTCTCTATCGTAATGCTCTTTTTACAGACATTTTACCATTTGTCAGTTGCATTGCAAATTATAGATCATCTGTCTGTATTGGATCTTTATACGTTTCCAAATGAAGCCGATTCATAAAGTCGGCTTGAAAACGTTGTTAGGCAATGTAGAATCAATTAACCCTTTCTTTTTAAACTCGTAAATATTAATTGTAGTCAGTATGTTTTTAAAGTTTTAGTCTTGGAATAATACTCCCGACGTCATAATTGCAAGTGTATTGACGTGTGTAATTGCTAAAGAAATCCCCTAAAACTGCCAGCGATCGGCATAAAATTGTATCTGTTGATATTTGTGTTATATTCGCACCTCGGCTGTTGGGCAACGGACCCAGACGAATTGGTCGGTCTCTGTCAGGTTGCCATATGCGAAGGCAGCCACCCAGATAAGCTCCTTGCTACATAGGAATGGGAAAACGATAATGTTGTCGGGGTGCCTACACTGGGTGAAAGCCACGCGCTCCATCAGGGAAGAAATACTGAACTTGATTCCAGTTGATTATGTCGTGAGGAGCGGCGTGCTGATGTTTGTAGATGTGAAACCGAGACGTATGGCGAAGCCTGATGTGGACACATTGTCTAAAAGAATGCTAGTGGTGCATAACATTCAACCATTCCTTATTATACAACTGAGATAAAGTGCATAGAAATGTCAGTTGACATTGGTCGAGTGAAGATTTAATTTATTACTTCTTGTTATGCAACTGATGTCATTTCATTCATACTGCTTGGTTACAGCGTTTGTGATGTCGAGGTCAGACTGATTCCATTGTTGAAGGGCTGCCGCATATTCACTGCCTACATTAAATTTATTTATTTATTTGAACAATATATGCTGTCGGAGTTAAGTCTGACGAAGATCGAAGACTGAACTGTGTCAACTGAAATACACTTGATGTAACATACGCATTCTAATGCTTTCCGTATATTTGCATCGATTTCGGTCAGATTGATTCTTTTTGAGTAGCTGGGCGGGAAGTTTTTTTTAAGAGGGTGGATATAGGAGAGAAGAGACAAAATAGATTTGCGTGATAGTCATGTAGACACTATTGCTTGATCGTATTTATAGAGTTTCTTATTGAGACTGGAATGCACATCTTATAAAACGGTAGGGGTGATTTGGGTACATTTACGGCATATCAACTCTTATTGAAAGTCGAAACATATTTTGGATTGTAAGAATAATTCACTTTTTGTGAGTGAATATTGTATTAACAATTTGTTTGAGACTAACAATGATTTTCATGATACAAGTCCTACTATTTAACCCATAGCTGGGAAGACACTGAACTTTCAACTGTCATGATGGAAGGATGGATTGATATTCTCTGAAGGAGGCTCAAGTAGAACTCGTATATACGACTCATCACTAAAGATACTGGAAAATGGTTGGTTCCTTGTGCCGCTCCAGTAAGACTCCTCCTGCTATGCTTTATTTTTACGGTTCAGACCAAAAATGGAGTATTGCTGTCATATCTGACCTAGTTCTCAGTTGTTAATCTTGATAGAGTTGAAAAGCGTCTAAACACCTGACGCTACTACTTCGATGGTAAAAATTCTGACAAACTACATTCCTTAGTGCCATCAGTTTTAGCCTTTTCAGCTGAGACACCTCCATGCCATGTCCACAAGGTTGAATCATCCCAAATTTTCCATTAGTATGAAGGAAATTCTACTCGGACAGCTTCTTCCCTCGAGGAGTTCCGTGGAACAATGTTCCAAGAGGATATTTTCCTGATCTTAACTACAATCTTAAACTCTTCAAGTTTAGAGTTAATCGTTAATCTCTCATATATAATTTCATAAACTGCATTTCGTAGTCCATCTTCTTACGCTAATGCACCATCATTCAGTAACCTTTTATTTGGTGAAAAATTAGTAAAAAAGTAATAAAGATTTTACCTGGTACAGGAGGTGGATGCATACTTTAAGTGTATGTAACGAACCCAATTGGAATGCAAACTCAACTGACTGAGTTCTCATTCTGCTATCCATTTCACCACTTGTACGAAAGAATAGGTTGGAGCCAAGTATCATATCAGTTGGAATTCACGCCGAGTAGAAATGCATGAGAATTGGACAAATTGCCATTGACATTGACCAAATCAGACTTGGATGAGTTAATCTCAAGTCTAGAGTTAATCTCAATGTATTAGAGCTATTATGATAACACGGATCTCTGCTCTGCCAAAAGTTGCATCAACAATATAACAAAAGTTTACAAGAGAATCGACTGAGTAGATGGTGTTCACTCCAAACGAGAGTAGAGTTGCCAGGGCGTTGCTGTATTGGACATCAGCGGCGGAAAGAATGATTTTATTGGCCGTGAGAAGAACAATAAGCTAAGTGTGTGGCAAAATACGAAACTAAGTCTGAGAGAGGTGGTCCCAACAATGCTGTTGAAAGCGTGCTTCATTTCACACTTAAGAATCTTTTTCAGGACGTACAGCAGCTGAAATAGATATAACTGGATTTTTTTTCACTGGTCGATTGGTCCGGTTTGTCGTCTTGTAGAAAACGTATAGCAGTTGGTTCTGAAGGTACTTAAAAATAGAAAAAAATCCTCCCTATCTCTTTCGCCTACCACCGGTTAATTATTCTTGGTTCCTATTACTTCTCTCCCTCACACTCTCACTTTATCTCCCCTCACTACCCCCTGTTTCTAAGCAGACACTTGCTGATACCCCCTGATGAATGGACGGAGTAATTTCCGGAGGGTCAGTCTACGAAACTCTGGAATTAATTAATTATTCTTTACTTATATTAATTCTCGCCCCCTCTCTCTCTCTCTCTCTCTCTCTCTCTATATATATATATATATATATATATATATATATATATATATATATATATATATATATATATATATATTGAATATTATTATCTTTGTATGATTTTTTATTAAACTTTCCGATGAGTTCTCATTTTCACGAATTGCAAAAAAATCTTTTGCTACAAACAAAGCATTTTAAATCTGAAGATATTATTAAAAATATAAGTAAACATTAACACAAATGAAGACAATGGCCCGAAAACTGTTTAGAATAATAAAAAATATCCATTTCCGAATTTCAGATAAATCATAATATTTGAATTTCATTAGTCATCTTTTCAGACACAGTTCAAACCAAATAAATCCTTTCAACAAATCAGAAACGAGAAAAATATAGCAGTTCAAGAAGCAGTACATCTAGAGCTGGACATCAAAATTAGGATTCAGAATCATTTTCTTATTGTTGTTTAGTTTTCTCTCGAAATTGGGCTGTCGTTTTTTTTTTAAATCGATTTACTCTGTTTTTCCTTTTCAGGGTTACTTAAACTTTTACTCAAATGAATAATCAATTTGCCAACCGCTGTCTGGCCCGCTGTCTCAATCTAATATCTTTTTCGCACATGATTTATCGATTTGCTCATGTTCCCTGCTGCTGGTCCGTTTGCCAGATCTCCGATCATCGTTGGCTGGGTGAAATAACAAGTATAAGGCTCAGTTTCATGGAATTTCTCCGCCCCCACTCTAAGCAGCATCTACACATTGTACTTAATGGAGATGGCTAGGGCTATTTCCTGGTGAATTTGACGTGAGAATGTCGACTACCAAGGGAGATGAGTAGTTTTTGTTTTTTTCTCATCGTCTTCGTATAGCTCAAAACGTTACAAACGCAATGCGGTATGTCTTAACCGCATACGTTTAATACACTATTCTTAATTACGTTCACAACACAATCAGAACATTGAACATTTGAAAACTGATAACTTGTTTTAGACCGTATTTCTTTCGAACAATCAAATCTTTTCTTAGTTTTATCGATGCTATTCATCCTCACATGACGTTTCGGCCGTTCCATTCTACGGAATCTCTTCAGGCTTATGGAGTGGAGGGATACTCTTTTCGGTTAGAGAGTTTCTTTTTTCGGTAGCAAACCGAATTTCTTAGCAACAACAATCCTGATATTACTCGTTTCATTAAAACTCTCCTCCATTTTTTTTACGTTGGAATGTTCTTTGTTTTTCCCATGATTGAAGCCAAGAGAATCACGTGGAATTGGCATCTTTAGATAAGCTGACTTGAGTATGCATTTGATAAAACAATATATATAGATACCGTCAGCTTTCACAATGTCTCAACTCTCTAACTGCTGAAAGAAAATGGTTCCTGCAATTGGTAGCAACTTAAAGTAAACTGCACCAACACAAGTACACTGAACAGTTATCAAAACAATCTTTAGACGGACATCCATTTCTAGCAATGCTTTCATCTCTTCTACTAAACCATTTTCTGCATTACTTCATATTCTTGTAATATATTCATTTTTCATTATTAGTCATTAATCTAGTAAAATGGTGAGGCATTGAGAATGGAGATAAGTCGAGAGGTTCACATTTGCTTTATGGTTGGCGTCTGTCAATTCATGGAAAATCCATTTCCTGAGCTTATAAGCGTTTCCAAGTTCTTGCAGATAACGGTAAAATGTTAAATAGCTTAATCTTGACTTTTGCGTTTATTCTTCAACAGTAACAAGACTAATCCCTTTTTTTCAAACAAAAGCAAATCATCCTTAAACTCAACATGTTTGTAATGTCTTCATAGTCTCTTATTACCATGTGGACGTTTTAGAATAGCGAAAATATTCACTCTATTGCTATCCGATTTAAGACAAGTGGAATGATATTTTATCTTTAACTTTGAGAGGAATCATTAATAGTGTAGAATTTATTCGGACAAATGATTCTATTCAGTTGATATATTAAGGACCAGTTTCCGTCGGTATTATAGGATACAAATCCTATATTCCAGCAAATGACTAAAAAAACACAAAGTAGATTTGCACACATTTCATCGATGTGAACAAAGACTGGAAAGGACAGAAATAAAAATAAAGTTGTCTCATGAGTGAAAATTCAGAATTGTTTTCATGATATGATTTTGAAAACTTATTAACTATAAAGAATATTTAGCTGACATAAATTGAGAAGGAAATTTATTTGGCCTATAAAATGATGTCGATCACTTGAACATTAAGTTAAAAATAAGATAAGCTCTCCAGAAATAATCTCGAAACCTGAAGTGGTCATTAACTCAAAATTCGTGACAGGCTGCTCGAACATAAACCTAATAATAAGAGTAATTAGCTAAATTTAGACCTAAAAACGAACACATATTGTCGGACATAAAGTTTTTGTCCGTACAAATAAAAGAACAAAGAATAATAATTGAGTCATAGACATTTTAAAAGCAACAAACAGAAAGTAAATAAAGTCATGGCGGCAATAAAAAAAAGAAAACAAAAATAAAACAAGCGAGTTTGGGAAATATTAATTTGAAGATGAAAGTTGGCCTAAACATGAAGTTGTATATATGAAAACGAGGCTCTTCTATCGCCTACAACTGTACATTTTCAAAAGCGTCCTTGCATTTTTCATGTTTAAAAACCATTTCGCTAATAGAACATTCCTTTATAAAAAACGATAAAAAGAAATATTTGTTCAGACAATCCTCACTCGGTCACGCTTGGAAGATTTCTTTAAATGACACTTTTAACCAAATGCAAGCACATTCCTTTAAACACGCCCTTCCTGTTAATTTAATTGTTGTTCTTATGTCACTTGTGTTATTTGTATCATTCGATGAAGAACGATCAGCATTCCGTAAAGTTGGTTAAAAAAGATATTAGCAGATAATTTGGCGGCTGTTGTTAAGAGAAAAAAAGAAATGTAACACATCGTAGTAGACAATAGTTTTTGAAGCAGTCTGAAATGTTTCACCAATAAAAATTGACGTATTACTTTTTATCACAACGTGCATGTTGTTTTCCATTCTATATTCGTTTATTAAATGTCATATTTCAGAAATAAAGAAATAGCCTTTTATGATATCTGAACTCGTATCACATACGCTAAAAGATAACCTGAGATTGATATTGCCTTAACGGGGAGTTTTTGAGGCCATTTAACTAAGTGGAGTTAAATCTAGTCATACAAGTACTTTACTTCTCCCCTGTATTGTTTGTTTACACCTAATAGAAGTAGACATATTAGTCTTTTAACTTGTTTCAATTTCTTAAATAATACATTGGCACTCAAAATTTTTGGCCTGTTTATCTTTCATTTAAGTTACGATTATATCGCGAGTTTCAGTTTCTTTTAAATGACACAACTATTAATTAAACACCGTGGATAAGTCATAAAAGTAGGGAGAGCGTACATGTCGCGAGAATTAGCTTTCTCCTGGGTTTGAAAAACCGACCATCTTTATATTTATGAAACTTAACCATGACCCAATGCCATCAATGTGGACACTCACTAAAAATCGACCACCACACACACACACACACACACACACACACACACACACACACACACACACACACACACAGCACTTTTATTTTTATTTTATATTGTTACCCATTAACAACGCCAATATCTCTTGATACTGGCGCAATATAATATCTACTAATGCAAAAAGAAGGCAAAACAAATATTTATATAAGTTGTTAAAGAGAGAGAGAGAGAGAGAGAGAGAGAGAGAGAGGTTTAGAGTGGGAGAGGAGTGAGAGTTTAATTTCTTTAGTCATCCAAAGTAATTTAATTCTCTCTCTCTCTCTCTCTCTCTTCCCACAGCAAATTATCTACGGGGTGAAACAGGAACAATAACATGATCGCTATATCCATTGTCAATTTTGACAGATGTAAGATAGTCAGAACTTATATTAAATTAATATCTTACTTTCAGATTTACAGTTTGTGTGTGAACGCAATTTGTATTCGTTTCGAAGCATTACTGTAAAATATTTATAACGCTTATTTTAGTTTGACACAAGGTCACAATATTAGAGGTCCCTTATGAAGATCAAACTCTTGAGCAATAGATTAAGAAATTAACGCATTACTCAACTATATGCAGATATTTACAATGTTTATAAAAAGGGATCCACTAGGTTCGATCTCAAAGTGCGAGGCTAGCTAATTAACCAGTAATCTACAGTAGGTACCTTATGTATACATAGAATATAGTTAAGTCTGTCACAAGATTAAGTGTGGGCAAAAGTTACCAGCGCTCTTTTTCAATGGGAAATTAGTGACTATATAAATAATTAGTGACTGTATAAATAATTTGAAACCAGTTTTTCACTGGCAACTTCTGTACACCCTTAATATTTACAAAGCTTAGTTTAGTCAGTCATAGGAACATTAAAAATCGTCTCAGTACATTGGCAATTGAAATCGTCATCACCCAAGGGACATGTGTCTGTGTGTGTGTGTGTTGATTAATTGATTGATTGAATCGTTTTACGGCTTATCAACCCTTTGCAGGATTTTGTAAGAATTTCTTTTGGGGATAATAATGGTTTAGTGATACAAGTTTTATCAATTAACCTATAGCTGGGGGGAGAAGGCATGGATTCATACCTTCCTGGAGTGTATTTGTGCGTAAATGAATATAACCAACCTAACGAGAATTGGAATTCGACTCCCCGATTAACAATTCCGAGCCATTATCCATTACACCATCCACACATCCAAGCTAACAGCATCTGGTATTCCTAAATGGTCACCCATTTAGGTACTCATTAGATTTGACGTTGCTTAACTTCGATCGTACAGGAGCCAGTGTTTCAAAGCTATATGACCGTAAAACGTGTGTGTGTGTTGTTCTTTGCGTGCGTGCGTTTATGAAAGTCTATGTGTCAGTTGGATGTCTTTTAAAGCGTTAATTTCTCTGCTTTCAAGTTTGTCTATTCTTTCCTTTGAAAAGTATCTTTGTCCGATGATTGATGAGAAAGACAAAAAGAAAGTAAAAAAGTGCTTAAGTGTCTTTGGCCTGAATATAAACTTTCTTCCTTCCCTAGCTTGTCTCATTGTCACAACAATACTTCAAAATCACCGGCCGTCGTCCACTGTAGACAAAAAAGCTTTTCCTTCAATGGAAAGGAAAAAAAATCACTCATCCACTCGCTGATAACAAGACCGTTTTGCTATGACTAAACAAATCCATTGGACACAGCAAAAAACAATGAAATCCCTCGGCTTCATTTTGAAAAGAAACATTATGAATTGAGGTTAATAGTCACTAGCCAAGGCTGAAATATGTTTTCACTTCGTCAAAACAATATTTGCGTATTTTCTATTTTATTTTCTTCTTTTATTTTCCAGGTTAGTTAAACTTTTTTTCCAGTTAACTTCCTTTTTTTTTCGTTTCCATGTTTAAAAATATGTTCGTTTGAATATTGACAAAAGAACTTTACAAAATAATTATCTTAAGTGCAAACAGAAGTAACAGGGATGAAAACCAATAAAGAAAAGAAAAAAGAACAAATGAAGAGAACATGGAACGATGAAAGAGAAGGAAAAAACAAAGAAAAGAAGAATAATAGAAAAGAAAAAATAGAAAATCAGGAGAAAAAGGAAAAATGTCAGAGAAAGAGAAGATCAAAGCGGAAAAATATGGTACGAAAGGGAAAAAAGTAGAAAGAAAAGAAGAGAGAGAGAGTGAGAGAGAGAGAGAGAGACGGAGAAAGCAGAAAAGAAAGAATTTATTAAAAAGGAAAGAAAAAAAAAGAAAGATAACAAAAAACATATAAGAGAATGACCACCCTGTGTGTTTGTGGAGAAAGAATTTGCCAAAAAATATTTCGTTGTAAAAAAAGAGGTTCGTCGCCATTGTACCTATAACATTCTTGTAAAATCTCCTTTTCCAAAGTTGCTATAGAAAAGGAAAAGCTTACAGAGAAAAACAGGAAAAAATCTCTTTGATGTGGCTAGAGAAGTAGCCTAATTCTAAATAATTATATTAGGTTGATGCAAAGATTTAGAGCATTTTGGGAAAATGTTTTTATAAATATATTCATGGAATCATTTAGTTATCAAATTATATTCCCTGGCTTCCTATAAAGTCACAGCACCCTAAAGGTAACTTGTGTATTCCGTTTTAAAAGAATGATTCTGCTTTTGAATGGATTAATACTTCCAGGGATTAGACATTTTAGAATGATACAAAAAGAGTTGCATGGAGCGAGATACCTGGTAGTCTGCATTTGAAAGTCTGGAGCATTTTCTGCATATTGAAATATTTCCCATCCAAGCTCTATGATAGTTTGTTTTGTAACGTTTGCATTTACTCTTCTAATGTGTCATTCAAACGAGCAAGTCACTCACCGTAGCGACGAGAACAGATTCCAGCAATTAATAAGAAAGACTACCTTTTTAAATTTGGTTAATTGTCTTTTATTCATTATTTACATTATTCGCATCTTTGTTTTTATGATCACAGCGTTTCGTCTGTTTTTAGATTTTGCATCTCTTCAGGTGTCTGTCAAATCACGTAAGCTTCTAGGAATTTCGAACTGAACTCTTTATTTAATCTACGGGAGTGAATTCTTCTCATTTGTTTTGTACACCTTCAGATAGAGCGCTACACGAAAATTTCTAGAAAAATAATTAAGTAAGGATTATTATAAAATCTTGTCTTATGTCAAGATAAATCGACAATTCATATCAGGCATTGGTGTTTATTGAATCCTTGCAGTTCGTCAAGAAAGGTAGACATCAGGTTTGACCAATGGTTAATCATTGTACATTTTGAACATCTTTCCAAGGACATTGAACTATCAATTTGAAGTCCGTTCCTCCAATGAACGAATTGAATTCGGTTGAAGTTTTGAAATTATCGTACATTATAGAAAACGAATTGGCAAAATTGGTCTGAATTTCTGATATCAGTTGTTATTCCAATTATACAAAGATTCTGTCTAATCAGTTTCATTGGCATGACGTTTCAGACATGGCATCCTTCAGTATTTTTCTGTCTGAAATTCTATGGCCAAATGTCCACATTACAAAACTATCATTTTTGAAGCACTCTTTAATGTTTCAGCAGCAAATCGTTATTTTTTTTTGGTGTGTGGTAGTGGTGGGGGCTGGATGTTGTTTTCATTCTACAGAGAATTTATTTAAATTGTGGAGAGAAATTATCCAAACTGTTAACAGCATGAAAAACCGAATCCATGTTACAAGTTCGAATTCCGTTTGACGTTTTAATGCCTGTGGGGAAGCGATGATTTCCTTTTTGGCAAAAGGTCAGGTCAGCAATCATTCACTGCTGTAATCCTCTACAAGAAGATATCGCATTTACTTGAAGACCTCCAAGGTCGTCGATGTATCTTTGTGGATCCTTCATGTCATTCATCGGGGGTTACTTGTCCATCCGACACAAATATCATGGATGATGCATTAAAATAGGTCATTTGATTGATTGTTCTTGGGAAAGGCATGAATTCACCTCTCCCTAAAATGTCACACCAGGAGTTATTACCTAGTGCTGATCTCATAACATATTCTGGTCTCAAGTAACATGTACTAATCTCAGTACATCGTGTGAGATATTACAATGAAAAGGGATGAACACTGATGTCCCTACTACTTTGGCCTTGATAAATACCAGGAAGTATCTAAGAAGGTCATCTGACAGTCTATGACCTCGTGGAGTAATTTCATTCTTTTTTAAAAGCTGAATTAAACCAAACAGTGGACCCTTCAAATTAATTGCATCTCCATTGCATACACTTCGTATCAATGCACAGTTATTTGTATTGGTGAGCGTTTGAGATACACAGAATCTGATTAGAAAAAAGTAGTTTTGCATGAACGACTTATTAAAGTTGTGATTAAAATCAATCACATAATGACCCGATTTCTCTGCGTGAGTGTCTGTCTTTAACACAGCAGGAGCGGCAGAGTGTAATAGGGATTTTTGTTGGGATCATTAAACCGATAATATGGCCAAATCTGAAGAATACGGCAATTTATAGGCCAATATATAACTTAATAATAGTGACATCATTTCCGTCTGGATTCCTGGGCTGAGTAATTATCATCATTTGCGGTATTTACAGTTGGACCAATGTCCCAATCTTTAGTGTTACTATCATAAAGTTTCGACCATTGTGCTCACTTGTCCTTCTTCAGATAACAGTTGATTCGCGCAACATTCAGGGAATTTCAAATTAAGAATGCAGATTGTTGCTACTTATGTGTACATTTGCACTACCTGGTGCAGGGATTGAACTAACAATTTCCATTGGGAAAACAAGCATTAATCAATGCTTTAAAGCCTGCAAGATAAAAAAATGTGAAAGGCCACATTGCTCTCAGAAAAAAACAGTCACGGGCCACAAAATGATTCCCAAAGATGATATATCTTAATCAAAATAATGAGTGTGCTTTGTTTTAGTAGCGAGTAAGCAGACAACAACCGTTTTTCAGGTGGTCTACATTTAATTTGTATTACCGGGACACGCCATCCAGTTATGTGGTAATTTAAAAAAAAATTTTTTTTAGATATTCCAACATTTAATATTTGTAAAAGGTTTTAAGCTGAACATTGTTGAGATGCATTTTTTTACAGGTTAAATTGTCAAATTTAGATTATAGATTCGTTCAGCAACATCACGTTACTTGTTAAAATATACCGCCGATTTTAACTGTTTTCATAGCGGAGTATTCAGATTAAAAAGTATGAAATATTGGAATAATTAAGAAAAGATTCACATAACCATTGGCCAAAGCAAAGGAAGTGTGATGAAAATGATAAAAAAAAACAAAAAACAAATCATGACCTTAATATAAAATCCGAAAAACAGGTCGGCACCTGCTCCATTACTATTAAATTGAGCGTGCAAGTGGGTTTTACAAGCACCGTAAAGAAAAGATGCCAATGGTAAAGTTCAATGTCGATAAATATTAAAACTATATTGCTAAGAAAAACTATGTTCTTTGACCACAGTGTCCGGTTGAATAAAAAATATTTTGGCCTTGTTCCTGGAAATTAATTTTAGGGTCCAGATGGAGACTTCAGAAGAAGAGGACGATTTAAACGTAATCAAATGACACACCCTTTTCAAAATTTTGCCCCAATATTTGATAAGTTTGAACTAAACGTTGGATAGTTATGCAATAAATATAAGAAAAGAGCATTTTTAAAAACATTGATTTAAAGTCAATAAAACTATAAATTTGAAATCAATTACAAAAAAGTTGAAAATATGATTGAAAACGAAAAAAGCTTTTTTAAATTTCAATTTAATTTCAGTAACACAATGGATTTTTAATAAATTGCCCTCAAATGGAATCAACTGCCAGTTCACGCCCAACTAATATTTGTTGACTGTCAGCCTTCTTTTATTGCCTTTTTTTTTCAACGGAGATATTGTAGTTTTTATTTTCATTGAAAATACGTGTAATTAGGATGTTTCTTATTTTAAAAAAATAAAAAAGTAGCAAAAATTAAATGCCTGTAGATTAAATTTAATTGCATTTTTAAGTCAAATATAACCGACCTTGCCCGTTTCTCTAAATATCTGTAACTGGATAATGGATGCGCAGTCAACGAAATGAAGACTCATTCCTAACAGTAAAGATTGTGTGTCCACATGAATATTTATCCTGTGGACATACTTAAATGAACCTTGTAAATAGAACTCTCTAATAAATCTTTACAAAAAAGCAAAATTCTTCAAAATGAAAAATCCAATATGGCTTTAAAGTCTAAAAAAATTGTAAGTACGTAATATACAAAAAGAAACCACGTCACCATTATGCTCCTTATGAAATTGCATCAGAAAAATGGAAATAAAGGTTAAACATAACACTTTTTTTACAAAAATTAACACAATAATTACCAATTGCAAATTTTCACTACAGCGAATACAAACAAGCAGCATCATTACATTCCGTTGACTGTATTTTCATTTTTTTGTGTCCCTACATTCGACGACTACCAATGTCTCATCATTTTTATGAAGTCGAATATTTTACTCGTCCCCCGCACACACACTTTCCCTAAACAGAGGACAGGGCAATACCGTCTCTCTTTCGTACATCACGCAGACAGGGTTTCTTCACATAGCTACAGTGTTTTAAACTTGAATTTGATTCGACTTGTTACAAGATGAGATCTTGCCCTGCTTCGATAAACGGAAGTTACAATCACGAGTCCCCGACTCGAAATGAAAACTGCACGTCTACGCATAGGCTCGACGCAGATACTTCCGTTTGGGATAAACTCAAAAAAAATGAAAAGAATTAAATCAACCAATCGGACCGTCTCCCGCGTATTAAAAAAAAATTGCCATTTGGAGCCGATAGGCGTGTATAAGTTCAACACGAAAAAGTCAAAAGAGAGTCCCATTCAACGGCGGAGGTAGAAGGGTCACGTCGCTCGCTCCTGACACACTGGCCCGGCGACGAAACGAAGCATGTGACCGCTGCTAATGAACTCTCGTCCGACGCTTTGTCAAAGGGTACCTTTCCCCTTCCATAAGTCAAGTTAACTCCACGAACTTTACTTGCCACTACCATAGACATTCAACTTCTTAAATACGAACTTTTTACTTGTTCTTATTTTCCTCACTAAAAAGACTATAAAATATATCTACAGTCTTTCTTGTTCTTTCGATTCTGAATTTCATTGTTTGCAACCAAACGCAGTATTTCGCCCACATTGTTTTCACATCGCCCACGCATCTAAATACGGAATATAACAGACTTTAGTCATATCAATGAACAGTATTTTCAGTTTAATTGAAATAGAAACAAAAAATAGAAAGAGTAGTTGGGGTGGAGAAAAATTTTTCTTTTTCTACGAAGAGTTAAAGGATTACCTATTTTCTTGTGTATAAGACGACTTGAGTATAATACGACCCCTGAAGATAAAAACAGAGAATATATGAAATCCTTGAGTACAGCCATTCCTAAGTGAGTTTTTCTTTTTAAAGTTGTACCATGTTATCCATTAGAATTTCAATATCGAACATATAC